>JAJEKV010000027.1:1917920-2028257 GCA_021234155.1 Isoetes taiwanensis
ATGATGCTTCCAGTTACGTATTGCTGATACATCTTGGGAGGCGGTTGCATGGCGAAGATTACAAGCCGAGCCACCGCCTTTTCAACATCTAATCTCTATATCCGCGTAATGGCGTGAAGCCCTACCTTGCCGGCGCAGCGATATGGCATGGCATGGGATGTTACTTGTAGATTGTACTGCGCCACCGGAAACAATTTGGTCTCATAATATGGTTCAACCTATGCATTTACATTTGCAAAAATTTTGAGGTGGGTGGATGCATCCAGGGTGTGGTAGGCAGCCATGGATTACATCCCTCTTCATCTGAATTCCCAAAACAAATCATTAGCCATGCAAACACATCCTTTTATTCCAAAGTGCTATGACATTAAGATCCATTAGTCCCCATGTGATCTCATCCATGTCTCCTTCACTCTTACCCACATTAGTCCATCTCCCTTCCTTCATAGCCAGGTTCAGACCACACTGTCGATACCTGCTCACGGCCACGGTCCTCCTCTTCCTCGGTCAGTGCCATCTTCCTCTCAGTCAGGTGTCTCGGAGGCCACACACAGGACAGTCAGGAGGTTCATCACCCCGGTGGAGAGAAGCTCATCATGGATCATGTGTTGGTGGCATACAAGCCGCAGACTGCGGGTGTTGATGTGGTGTAGTTACATGAGGCTTACCTCGTGAGGCGACTCCTCGGGAAATGAAGATGATGCCTTGGGCGACCTTCTGTATAAATTTGAAGATGGCACGAAGATCAAGCCTTGTTTAAATTTTGTAATCCCTGATTTCCAATTTTGGCAATAGTCCTTGCTGACTATTCTTTGTAAACTTTTTAATTAAATCTGAACTTGTTTTGCAATAGTCCTTGTGACTCATTTTTGTAAACTTTTCTGGTAATAATAGAACTCTCTTCTCTCACAATTGTTGTGTGCTTTAGCCTTATCGGGTTTCAACTGTTCTTGGTTAATGAACTATTTCTGTCCTTTTGTATAGTCATAAAACATGCGGAGTGTGGTTTGCAACTCAAGTTTTTGGTTGTTTGCTCAAGTTAATAGCGAGTTTGGGGTACACATCATTACTCACGTGCAAAATCTGATTCTTTGAAATAGTATACAAAACAAACATTGAAACCAACAAAATTTCAAGGTGCATAATTTATGATACGCACGCACACTAACTCTAAATATGGTAACCAGCGACGATAGGAAATATTCGGAGTATTTTAATTCTTTAAATGCATCTTATGACATCGAGAAACGCTCGAAGGGTGGTGCCTGATGTGAAGCTGTTTACGTAGATGTGTGGTGGTGGGGGTGGGGTGGCGGTGGTGTGTGGTGTTATGGTGGTGGTGGTGTGGTGTGGTGTGGATTGTCTGGTGTGATGTGAGGGTGTGGTGGAGTGTGGTGGTGGTGGTGGTGGTGGAGGTGTGTGGTGTGGAGGTCTCGGTCAAACAATCAAATGCTTTGATTATTAAAATTAGGAAACTTCTTTATGGAAATCAAGTCTTTTTTCTTCAAAAAAAAAAACTTACATAATGTAAAGTATACTATGTTATATACTATTAAAATAATTATGATGGTATGAACACAAATGTGAACAAAAAGATATACTTATAACATTACATAGTTCATCTCTTGCAAAATGGGATCTCGAGACTCATGATCATTTCCCAAAAAATGGAGATTATGCGTTCTTCCGGATTGGCATCACATTTTGACCAAAGCATCTATTATGGCGTCGTGGCGGGAACCATTTGAACAATGCTAAATAAGGTTAATATTTAAAGGAACATGGGGGAATCACATTTTATACACTTCCCATATCTCTACGGAGACACATGAGCTTCAACATGTTTGCATAAATCCATCGCGGCCATGATGATGTTCGTCGGTGCGCTGGCACCTCTACTTCTTTGATCAGGTTGACATTGATTTCTCTTCATGAAGTCGGCCTCAGATGCCTTGGTAGATCGATGTGGATTCAACGTTTACGTGACCTGCAGTTAGCGGACCGAGTTAGCCAGAGAAAGCAAGCAGCAACAAGAGTATTACCCTTTGATTGCTTTCGTTGATATGGAGGATTCGGTGCCTGGTGCGGAGGGTAGGATCTTGGAATGAGATGGTGCGGCGTAAGCGGCCAGCACAAGGCGGAGGTCGTTCTGGCGAGGAGGAGGATAGGTGCGAAGGATGCCCGCTGATGGCATTTGGCGCACGATCCCCTTCATCCTCAACTTCAATGACGACCACCAGCACACCTTTTCTTCTCTAAATATATATGGTTATAGCGGATAAAAGATTTTTGCTCTTCCTCGAGGCAATGTCTCATCATCTGACACTGGATTAGATTAAGATTAACATTAGAGACTGAGGAATAACCCAACTTGCGTCTGTTCCGGTTACAACCAGTTTATTGCCATAAGATCCACTAAAACGCCTCATTTAGAGTTAGTTGCACATAAAATTGCTATGTCGATGCAACCACTTTCATTTCAGCGGCAGATGACAGTTCTTGAGATAAGTGAATGGCATCAATTCCTCAAGTTTATCCTTGTCATCATTTACATTTAACACCCTGGGATCCAGAAGTGTCATATTAACAATTGATCCATGACAATGACATAAAGTGTTACCTTCAATCCTACTGTTTCTGGTGGTTTAGCAGGGCACTGAAAGCGGTAAAAATATGCCGTGATCAATGATCTAATTGGTTTGCGGCGGATGTGCCACTGGTTTGCTTCTTCTAAATTTGGCATGTTTGACCATAAATTTAGTCTGGGTGGGTGCCTTGGTTGCAATCTCAAACTGACATCATCTAGCTCCTTTGAATGTAATACATGAGTCTCACATGAAGACAAGATTGCTTCTTCTGTTTTGAAGCAGACTAATAAAAGAAACACGTGCCAAAGAACAAGCCTTTTCCTCCCAACTGAACTTCTAGCAATGACTTTCAGGATACTGGTACAAAGTAATAGTCACCAACATCTTCCGATGAATTTTACATGCAGCAAACACGTCAGCGTAGAAGTTTCAAAATACAAAAAATAGAAACCGAAGGAGAGAATTACTTTCGATGGATTGCTCAATAGCTCGGCTTCAGGTGGGATCTCTCTTTGGAAGCTTGCAACTCTTAACAAAATGTTGAACGATGTAGTGGACTCGCTTCTAGCAGATGCAATCTTAATGTAATCGGGTATGATACTTTCATTGCCTAAATATCCAAAATTACAACGCTGGTTTGAAGCTTTTGAATTCTCAAAGATGTGGACTTTCGCTTATCACGATAAACATCTTTTGTGCCGGTTCTAAGTAGTAAATACAACCTTCAATAACGTTCTTTGCTTTCACCTATAAGTTTTATGTTGAACTTGGTACGGCGAATTGTTTACTTCTTCTCTTGTACTATGTATGCATTTGACTGGTGTTGTCATGCAACCTTGCGATTACGGAATCAGGGGAGTGGGCCAAACCGAATTTGAAGAAAAAGAAAACAATGATTACAAATCAAAGCCAGGCTTAGTAAACTGACTACATGCCGGTAGGTTTTACTCTCTACAGACCAAAGCTTTCTGTGACAAAATAAAGTACATTAATTATTACATAGCTATCACAATGTAAATAAATTCAAATGCATTCGAACGAAATATTTTTATCAATACACCCTATCAAATACATCATCGGCATTGAAGATGTAAGGAAGTCGTCTATGATTCATGTGCATTTCTGATCACCTTCTTGGTAAAATAGTCAATGCAATACCACAATGTATACACACCTACCCTTCAAAGATTTCGGAAAGCACTTCCTTGTTTATAGTAATAAAAATGGAAACAAATACGACTCTTTCACGGTAAAGACAAAACCCGCGCCAAATCAAATGTTAATACGGTTATGTATGATGGAAACTAACTACGTAGCGCAAAACTAATTAACAATCAAAATAGAAATAGATGTACCGCCGAAGGGACCCTATAGCGATTATCGCGGGTCTCGGCTGGACCCGCCGAACATCCTTCTGTACACATGTATTACGTCGCGTTGAAACTACTGGTGACAAGACAAATAGACAATATGTGACCACAAGTGCGGAATGTTACACCGTGGTCGAGTCAGAGGCTGATCATTCTCCCTGGGTTAAGTGACACCTGTGTGAGAATGGGCGCTCACAGTCTTCTGCGGTATGGGAGGAGGCGGGCTCTGCCACTGCACGGGAGGCCCTCCAGGTCCTGATCTTAACCTAGTCATCTCCTTTCCCTATTCTCCGGTTGGAATTACTTCCCAAATCCTTGCTGATTTTTTCTGTGTGACTGCAATTCTTGCAAATCTGACCCTTTAAACAAAATCAATGGGGAATCTGTTATGAGCATCTAAATCCGACAATATAACTTGATTTCTCCCTCTAAATGGGATGCCAAAGCCATTTGCACATCAATTAGCTTAAACCTGCCATAATCTTGGCTCACACATATTTTTGCATCTTTACTATGCAGTCTTGTCTTGTAAAGCTCTTATCACTCTGTGCTTCGCGGTTCAGTTTCCCATTGTTTCCTTTTCTCTTTAAATCTGTATTTCATGTAAGCATGGGCAGTCTAATGCTCTTGTTTCCACCACCGCATTTCTGTCATTTCCCAGCTGCACCCAGGAGCATGGGCAATAGCTTTAACATTGGAGACTTTCGCGTAGCTAATTACGGCATGGTCAGTTCTTTTTGGAGCCTTTTTGAATGTATGAAGACTTACGCCTTTCCTCATCCCAATCAATGCTTACTCCTTTGTAATGAAGTACCGGGCAAAATACAATGGAATGTGATGATTTGCAATGTCCTTCTGCTCAGAGAAAAAATCTGCCATCAACACTGGAGGCTTAATGCAGTAGCTTCGCAACTGACATCTGCCGCTACATTTTACTAGCCCTGGAAACATCTTTATCAAAAGGTGCACTTTCCTAGCTACTGATGCTTAACCCACATCGAAGCTCCGGCAAGAGACCTCACGATACGAAGACCCACTCTTGAGTTTGGTGGCCGGTTTCAGCAGAACCTTGCGCCAGGCTTTCTGGGTTTGTTGCGAGGAGATTTCCTTGGAATGTCTTTGTTCAGCTGCTTCGTCGCCAGTCTCTCTTTTACACTGGATAAATGCATGTGCTGGAATTCTTTGATGCAGCTGGAGGTTATGGATGTCTGCTGGGTTGGATGTACTTGGTGGCGGCTTTTTGGCTATGGAGTCAAAGGCGGAGGAAGGAAGGGTTTGAGAGCAGAGGCGGGAGGAGGATTCAAGGTATTTGCCATTAATGATTCAGTGTGTTCTGGGGAGGGATTTCCCTTACATTTTGAATTTATAAATGTAAAATCACAGACACCCTTTCATGCTTCTACGAGGTTTCCCTCCATGGCAACCATCTAGCCACCACTGTGAGCCGGGGGTAACTCGGGCCATCTGTGGAGATGCTCGGTGAAAGAGGACTCTGAGGAGAGTCGATCATTACCGCTTCAATGGGGCTCCTATAGGCGTGGATACAAATTGTAATCTATATCATAAGCCTACCACCACGGGCGGCACATCCATCAGCTGATATGCAGAGAATAAGAACTCAATACTAGAAACACCACAAACCTACATGGTTTCTACCCGGCTCGGACTCGATGAGGATCGGTGGCCCGGCTGGAGTCTCAGAGGTCATGAGGCCGAGATCTGTGGCGTTGTGGCATACTGTTGGCTAGGGTTGTCCCTCCATCACTTTCTTGTGCACACTTTTCGAGATGGAGTCTGGTCATGCTGCCTGGCATCACACACTGCCAGCCTTGGGAGCTACTCAAAGGCCGCGCCTGCCCTTGAGGCTACTCCAGAAGGTTCCATGGAAGCACTGATCGGAGTGGTGTCCCATTCCGAGGGATCGCTGGTTCCATGGGTGGCCCCTAGAGGCATCGGCCCGCATCTCCCAGGCTTTTCACCCTAAATCTCAGTGGGATGCCCACCTCTTCGGGTGTTACCGCCTCCACCAGTGCTCGGACCACTTGCGCCCTCTCGTATGGCGCGGGGCCTAGCCCTTTGTAAGAGTCGGGGAGCCTTGTGTTAGGTGGGAGCCCACCCCCACTTCTGCTTCCGTCCCTTCTGCGGTGCTAAGCAATCACTTAACATCCATGACTCATTGGTCTCTCTTACATGCGTGGTAGGGGAATTAAAGAGGCTGGAGCATACTAAGCATAAAGAGCACGGTCTCCCCTCTAATCACAGCTGGAGGCTAGCAAATACTTTCATCCATCCATTCATAACCAAACGCAATCTTGTAATTGAAATGTAGTCCCTATTATCGGAAAGGGTTAATCCTAAGCTAGAACAACCAAGGAGCTAGGAGGAGGCTAAAGCACTAGCAGAGATATCAAACATCTACTAGGTTTCGACTTGAATCATTATGTGGCTCCATCTTCAGGCTTACGCGCGGGTGTTTGCAGCAAACTTGGGCACTCAACAGGCTGGTATACCTCCTCGGCTCGATTTTGATGAATTTCAGGAGACTTAATTCACTTGTATAATGGTCTCTACACCCTTAGTCAAACAAAGCACCCTTCTTAAGATCAAACTTCAATGGATACAAATCAAACATAAACTTTGAACCTATAGAACTATTTGATCAATAAACCATAGGAATTATTATGTTCATTCGAGCATTGACTCAAACACTGTAGAAGTATTGACCGAAAAGCATTCAACAATGGTTCGATCTTTAATTCAATCCATAGACCCAAGCCTTGTCGGAATTGCCTGTAATTTACTCTATATTTGTTTGTTCCAAGTTTTCCTATATGTACAGTGACCGGATCGTCGGTTTAGGCCCAAGAATCTACCAATCATGAGCTGGAACATTTTGAATGGTTTTGGCTCCATTTCGGTAGCCTTAACCGTCTCAAATAATTTTAGTAACAATATTATACCATGGTTCCAAGTTTATATTTACACAAGTAGCTAGGCCATCGAAAAATTTATCTTTAACCTAGTTAGTATGCTAGCTCCCATAGTTGTATGATACAACTTCACCTAGAAATATATGATGAACAACTTCTTAAATTCCAACACTCCTCCTTCATCATATATTTCTGCATCTTTCCGAAACCTGGTGCAGTTCTAGCTCCATTCACTGAATTTTTCAACTGTCTTTTGCATCATGAAAATTTTCTCCTGTAACATTCATCTGCTGCTTGAATTTTGTGAATTTGCTTTCAACAAGAGCTTTTGTGAGAATGTCTGCTGTCTGATTTGATGTATGAACATAACTCATCTGTATATAACCTTTAGCTGCCAAATCCCTTATAAAATGAACATTCAGTTCAATGTGTTTGGTCCTGTCATGATCTACAGGATTTTTGACAATGGCCATACAACTCTGACTATCAGTGAAAATATGTGTTGGTTTTTCTTGACCACAATCCAACTCATTCATTAGCCTTCTTAACCATGCAATCTCTTTGGCAACCGGGGATCACGACCACATACTCGACCGTTTGTGGACATTGCTATGGCTTTCTACTTTTTGTTCTCCATGCTATAGTGCCACCTCCTAACATTACTACATATCACGAGGTAGACTTTCTGCGGCTTAAATCTCCTCCCGATCGACATCACTAAAAGCCTCCATGGTCAAAGTTTGTTGAATTGTAAATTAGGCCATTGTTCATAGTGCCTTTTAAGTACCTAAGTACCCTTTTTCCAGCTCTCCAATGCTGCTTGCTAGGATTGTGATTTCTTCTTCTAAGAATATTAACAGCATATGCAATATCTGGCCTTGTGTTATTCGCTAAGTAAAGCAAGCATCCAACCAGAGCTCGATAAGGAATTTCCTCCATTTCTTTTCTTTTCGGTTTAGAAATTTCTTCTTCTATGATGGTCGACTTATGGCTGGAACTATTGGAGTTTTAACAGTGTTGGCCTGATCAAGGTTGAACCTTTTCAACATATTGTCTATATGTCTATGTTGTGTAAGCTTCAAAATCTTTTCCTGCCTGTTTCTTGTGACTTCTATTCCAAAAAAATGTTTTAACTCACCAAGATCTGTCATTCTGAATCTGCTCTTAAGTATTTCTTTGCAATGATTCAAACATGACTTGCTGTTTGCAAGCATAATGCAATCGTCCACATAAAGTGCAATTATGCAGTATTCTCCTTCATTTTTGAACTTGTATAAGTTGCCATCATTTTGTAACTTTTCAAACTTCTGTTCTCTAAGATACTTGTCAATACAATTGTACCATTCCCTGGGGGATTGCTTTAGGCCATATACAGCCCTATTCAATTTCCATATTTTGTTTTCTCCTTGCTCAAAGCCAGCTAGTTGCCTGAGATATACATTCTCCTTCAATTTTGCATTTAGGAATGCAGTCTTTACATCCATATGATGTACTTCCAAGTCCAGAGCATTAGCTATTGATAATAGCATTCTAAGGCTAGTCAATTTGACAATTGGAGAATAAGTCTCCTCATAATCCTCTCCCTTTTTCTGGGTAAATCCCTGAGCCACTAGTCTAGCCTTGTATTTCAAACTGCCATCTGCATTTGTCTTTAACTTGAAAAGCCATTTGCTGCCTATTACATGTTTGTCTGCAGTGTTTTCCACAATATCATAAGTATATATTACTTTAAAAGAGTCCATCTCCTCATTCATTGCATTTATCCACATTTCTTTGTCTGAACTAGTCAACACTTTCTCATATGTCCTCGGGACACTATCATCATCTGTTATGCTCAGAATCTGATCATGATCTACATGTAAACCTTGTAATCTTCTGCTTTTCCCTGTCTCAGTCCTGCCATATCTGTCCAGGTCTATGTGAGTGTCCTATAACAGTTTGTCAGCCTGATTTTTCCTTTGTTTCACAAGATTGTTATCTGGTTGCTCTTCATGTTCATCTGCTGCACTTTCTTCTTGAATATGCTTATCTGCAGTTTCATTTGGATTATCATCCTTTGATGAGTCATTATCATCTAAGTCCAACTTTGTAAGGTCCTTGACCTGATTTTCCATTTGTTTTGCTGCTCTTTCCTGCTTGCTAATATCTGCTCCTTTTGTTTCATAGTTTCTCATCCTGTCCTTGTAAATAATATTCTCATTGAATAAGACATCTCTGCTAATAATTATATGCTTAGTGATTGGGTTATAAATCCTATAACCTTTTGCTTCCTCGTCATACCCTACTAAATAGCCAACTTCAGCTTTGTTGTCCAATTTCTTCCTTAATTCATGAGGAATGTGGACATAAGTTAAACATCCATATGTTTTGAACCTGTCATAATCAATCTTTTCATCATCATTAAACCAGAGGTTTTGAGGTACATTACCTTTAATGGCAGCAGTAGGGAGTTTGTTTTGAACAAGTGTGGCAGTTTTCAAGGCCTCCTCCCATAGATAGTTTGGAAGTCCACTTTGTTTGATCATAGACCTAACAGCATCCATGAGTGTCCTATTTTTCCTCTCGGCTACAAAATCAGAAGAGGAATTTTCAGCAGATAAATTAGAAATCTGGAATAACAGATAAATAGGCCACAACTCTTCACAAACTTAGAAATGTTCGTACACTGTACTTTTTGCACTCACCTCTCCATGTTTGCTCTATGCAAACCGGAATACAGTCTCTGCAAATAAATTCGAGAGCGTTGGCACTGACAACTAGAGCTCAGAGACTGGAATACAGAAGTGAGGGCACCGAAATTTCTTTTTAAAGGTCCCCCTTATGCTCCTCTCTTCTTCTATGTAAAATGGAATATGTTTAGTCTTATTGTCTTGCTCAAATGTATTCCAGAATAGGTTTTAGTTTTCCTTTCATTTGATTTTTAATGGGACTTCTAGTTTAACATTGTGGTCTTGTATTCGGGAATAACAAACATTCTGCAGTCGAGAATGTTGCTTAAGTCTCCCTACTATTTTGCAGTTGTTGAAGATGGTGAATCGCTTTATGAACAAACTTCTACCGCCTTTTGTTGTCTCTAACTCTTCTAGCTCGGAAGAAATGCTTGGGCGGAATGTGTCTTCTTCTGATGCCCACGCTTCTCCGACTCCTACCTCTACAAGATCCTTTTTGCTTCTCAAAGACATTCCAAGCTCAGCAAGTACTAGACTGTCATCACCTTTCCAACCGTCACCAAGTCCAGTAGGAAGTATACTTTCCCCTCCTTACACAACATCACCGCATGTACGTAGATATCAAGCATCCTTTGCTACTATTCTCTCACTATTCCAAGTTTGAATAAGTTTCATTGCACGGATCCCAAGATATGTATATGCAAACTTGGCACTTCCAAAACTGTCAAAATTTCAGGGACAATTGATCTTTTTGCAGTTTGCTCCATTCTAATCCATTTGCTTTGAGGATTGATCACCTTAAGTGATCTGGAGGTCCTGATCACCCCAATGGTAGGCACTTTCATGAGGTCAGCTTAGTAGCCAAGATTCAAGTCAGCATTTTGGAGGTCCTAGGTAGATGCTTTCCTGGTAGTGGCTATTGAGCAATTAAGCATGCATGTTCCTGATGTTCAGAGTATTCTTGATGGTATTTAAGTGCCTAAAGTTTTGATAATGTGATGGGGCAAGATTCTCAAGGAGAAAAGGTTGCAGCAGTTCCAATTCACGTACGAGTTGATGTGATCTTTCCAATTCCAGCGCTTTTTTATCATGATCTTGAAGAACTTGAACTATATCTCCGTAGATTTGAAGATTCGCCAAACCTTATTTTGCTTAAAAATGCTGCATGAGGTTGGAGAATTATTTCTCTCTTGTTATTACAAGTTTTAGCTTAATTCTTGTGACAATAAATTCTTAATAATACAAGCTACAGTCCAAGGAATTTTTTAGACAATCATATGATATATTAGTATCGTTATTAACTAAAGAAATTATCGTACAGAATTCAAAATAAAAATAGAAGTTAAAGTGCTTCAATAAACCCTATCTATAAGTCTAACAATAATAGTAAATGATGCATTCTACTTAACTCTATATAGAAATCTAATCTATCAACTTAAATATGGTGTAACTAGAGTATAACCATGCATTATCAAGATCTAAACAAGATCTCATATAACAGGATGAACACATTAAAGGTTCAAAAGGTGCATTGATTACACCATTATAAGTCCAAAACTCAATAACTATGTAGCTAGTGATGGTTATTGATGAATGGAAGACAATATCACAAAGTTTAGCCATAACTATAAATAAATAGATCAAAGGACTTTCCATATTTGTTTTTCTAGTTCATCTAAAAGATTAACTTATTATTTCTCCCATAAGCCTTTCAAATGATACAATATATGATAAAAAGGGATATAGAGATCCTTGGTGTGGTCTTATTAGAAAAAAATGAAGAAACCTACTTATTTATTACTATCATAAAGTTAGTCGATGTGTGGCTGCTCTAAAGTGCTATAGTCTAAGTAGGACCATAGTACATGGAGATCACCTTTTATGATCTTCTATATATAGTAATAAAGGAGTTTTGGGATAATCTGTGCAGAAAATCTCGCGCGTTCAAATTTTTTTAGGGTTTTTTGGTCGTTGATTATCTCCACGTTAGAATTAGAAGAGAAACCGTTTTCCGTTTTTTTTTTTCCATGAAACGGTGCGAAGCTGATAGCCATGGCTCTGCAGTGGGCTTAGTATGAACGAAGGAGTTTATGATATCTATATTTCTTCCGCTTTTTACCATTTGTTTCTTAGCAAACAGATCGAACTGATCCTGGCTCAAGTATATTAGCTGCTTTTGTACTGAAGTGGCACAGAGGCAATGGCATCCTCCTTCCGGCGAAGCCTAAGAACCCAAGCTGCTTGCATCAGAAAAGATTGTGCTAAATGGATAAACAGGTTTCGAACTTTCTCATCTGCCCAGGTAGCAGATCAAGATGCAGAGCCTCGTGGTTTACCTCAGATGCCTCCCTTTCATCACATCCACAAGCCCTACACTGGGCCTCGAACAGAAGAAGTTTTGGAGAAGCGGAAGAAGTTCCTAAATCCCGCCATGTTTTTGTATTATAAGAAGCCCGAAAGTTTTCTGTTTGTTTGGTATCTGCATCATCACTGCCTTTGCAATTTTTGAGGGCTCCTTAGCTTACCAGGTAACTTAGGCTTCATGTTCATGTGCATTGTTCATATGGATGCTTATCTTTTCTTTCATTGCTTGATTTCGATTTTTTTGGATATGTAGGAGATCGTCATATTAGAGGTCATAGGCTGGACACTGAATCCTCAAGAATGAAGATAATGCATGGAAACTGCTCTTGAATGTAGACTCCAGAGGTACTTTATTTTATTCATGTCTTTTTCTTTTTGTTTTCATGGTCCATGTGCCATTCAAATTGTCTTATGGTATGGCAATGGCAAACACGAATGCTGCCATATGCAGAAAAATCCAACTAATAGCATCGATCCGAGCCATCGGATCGCCATTCTGGGAAGGGACGAGCTCATATATAAGGCCCTTTCCTCTTTCGGCTCGGTTATCGGCGTCTTCTCACAGCAGCTCTTCTTCTATTGCCGTTGCTTCCCTCCCTTCCCGCCCTGCTATGTGGGGGTATGCGTCTTTTTCATCTATATTTTTTGTTCATGCACTCTTTGTTGTTCTCCACCTTTGGGTGTTGCTATTATCATGTTTTCTTTTCATCGGCATCATGCCGCATTATTTTCCACCTGAGTTGAAGAAATGGGAGAATGTCAATGTAGGGGACGTGGTGATGGTAGAAAGGGATGCATTTTTCCTTGCTGATTTATTGTTGCTTTCTTCAAGTTATCCAGATGGAATTTGCTATGTAGAAACTATGAACCTTGATGGCTAAAACAAATCGAAAATAAGGAAGTCTCTAAAAGCAACATTATGCATTAGATTGACGCATGTATTTGAGAAGTTTGGAGGGTTTATAAAGTGTGAGGACCCCAATCCTAATTTGTATACATTCATTGGGAGCATAGAGATCTCGCAAAGTCGAGTCCCTTAGTGCCCTAGGCTTGAGGTTCTCCTTAGAGATTCGAAGTTGCGAACACTCACTATATATATGGAGTTGTAATTTTTTGAAGGGACATGATACAAAAGTAATGCAAAATGCCACTTTCCACCTTCAAAACAGAAGTTCCATTGAGCGAAAGATGGATCAAATTATTTACGTTCTTTTCCTTTTGTTCTTTACAATTTCTTTTATAGGATCTGTGGTCTTTGGTGTTTCGTAAAAGTGACATGCCATTGAGTTTTACCTAAGACCTATACCGCGATTGCCTTGTTTAGGCCCGTTCTGGCGGATTTCTTACACTTTGTTACGGCTCTCATCTTTGTATGGATATCTTATTCCCATTTCTTTGTATGTTTCTATTGAAGTAGTCAAAATTGTGCAAGCAAAATTTATCAATCAAGATTTGCATATGTTCCATGATCACACAGATAAACCATCACACGCGCGCACCTCAAACTTGAATGAAGAGCTTGGCCAGGTTGAAACCATCTTGTCGGACAAAGACCCAACTTTGACCCCAGTAATGTGATGGACTTTTTAAAGTGTTCCATTTGCGGTGTCCAATATGGTAGAGTAAAAAACTTTAGCTTAATGATGAGCGCTTGCTGAATGGCAACTACAAAACATTTTTCTATAGAATTATTAGCTATAATAGACTTTCTATAGTTCTGATTTATCTGTATAGCCAGCATCTTTGCTCTTATATCGTCTCAAGAACAACATTTTTCAAGGTGAACTTGCACTTGCACCATCAAGAACTTTTTGTATTTAGGCGGTTCAAGTTTATTTATCGAGTCAGAATCGCCATGATAACAACTTTGTCTAAAAAGATATGGAGTGAATCAGGCAAGAAATGTATGCAAAAGCGGGTTGCAAATATAATATTTTGGATGGGATGATAGTATCTAGGAGGAAACTAAGGCCCTGTCACCTGTATGAGACAAAGACATGATTGCTAGAAGACTCACACTTTTTTAGATGATACAAAATTGTTACACATTTGGTCATAAATATGTCTAGAGATGTATACCCTAAGTCTTAATGGAATTCTAAGGAATTTACATAATTGTTAATAGAATATATTTGATGATAGCATTTAGGAATTTTCTCAAAACATTTTGCACTTCCAATTTAGATGCCTAAACAAACATGTGCCATAAACAAATTTAATCTCTGGCTCAGTAGATTTATATAGGAATATCAACGATTGTGGAAAAACAAGGCCAAATAATAAGGCTTTGCTTTTCTTTGTTTTTCTCTTTTATGCTTATTTTCCCCCTTAAGTTCTAGGCAAGGATTATGTGGGCCAATTATATGCCTTGTCGTGTGCTATTATATACAAATCTATGGTTTTGTGCATTTTAGCCTTGAGGCTATCATTAAAAATGCAAGATTTATAATCCAACTCATTGTAGTACATCATGTTCATGGTGGGTTTTAATTGTTCATGATGTGTTTTAGAATGCAAAAATATTGGATATGATAAATATGCTTGGAGAAAAAAAATTATTGTTTACGATATGATGAGTGTCTTATTTGTCTACGCAAATATCACACAAGGAAAATCACTTCAATTTGAATAGCAGATACCTAAAGGAATATTAATGCATATATTAGGAACTCCATTATTTTGCTCCAACATCTATATTCTCTAAGGTTTGTTAGCCGTAGTAAAATAATAAATGAGCAAACACTTCTACTACAAATATTAACAATAAGAGTAAATTGAAGATGACGTTTGCCCTCACATAATTAACTTGGAGCCACTTTTAATACAATTCCAACATTTTTATGCCCGACAAAAAGCCCAGCAACGCTGGGCACTTTTTCTAGTATACTATAATTTTTATGCGTGGGAACCTTTATTAGCAATATATATCTCAAATTTCATCAGAATGACATACTATATATAAGATTTGAATATAAATAGGCATGGACTATTTAAAGGTCCAGGATTAGACCAATTGGATAGGGAAAATCTCTCTAGTTATTTGCACTGGCTCTATTCATTTTGTCCCCTACAATGATACTACAACTTCTCATCTTCTATGAGATAACTTTTGAAAGGTGTAAGTGGACGTCCACATACATTCAAAGTAGCCCTTAACTGCTTAGTTTTTCTGCTTCAACACCACCCTTTAGATAAACAACCCCACCTAGGCAACTAATGTTATCATGTAGAATGTGGTATATGAAACTATATTCTAAGATTATGTTCTTCACCTTTAAATACGAAGTCACGTGGAAAGTGAATTGAGCATTACTAGATTTCTTTTTTTTTTTTTTTTTTTTTTTTTTTTTTTGAAGGCAAGAATGATCTGTATTGTATTCAAAAGATAAGAGTGTTTACACATACAGTGAGTCCAGAGCTGCTATCACTTCTCAAATCCATGAAAAGCAGTCCAGACTCTAGACCCAGTACTTAGAGCCTCTCTCAACTTCTTCTCCATAGGATACTATAGGAGAGAAGGGCTCAGTTCCTAGGCTAAATTTTATAAAGAAACGGTCTAAGACCTTATTACAAAGGCTCCACAATAGGCCAGATTAGAGATTTTAAGCACTTTGGTCACCGGATATACCGTTAATCATGTCTCAATCGCCCGGGATCAAGAGCGGGGTTCAAATGCTACTTCCCATTCTAGAATGGCCATAAGAGATCTTAGTAGGAAGGAGCCACTTGAAGCATTCCCGAAGAATATCCCAAAGATCCAAGGCGGGGCTCATGCGCATTAATTCGGCTATTCCATTCCATTACGCAAATACTACAGTATAACCTTCTTCCAAGCAATAAGAAAGAAGATGGGCCTCTTGAACCTCCCATCGTTAAAGAATATGGGCTTCATTCCACAATGCCCTGCCTCCCTAGTCTCCCCGAGGGAATCCCATGGCAAACCACCACGTAGCTTATTCGGAATGATCAGGGCAGCCATCATCACTCATAATCCTCCCCTTGCCGGGGGCGGGGAGGGCCTCTACTATTCGGACCAAGAAGTAGCTACAACTAACGGGATATACCACGGGGAGCGGATGAAGAAAACCCCTTAGCACCTGGAGTGCCTTTCATGAGCATGGCAGCCCGCAATGGGTGCGGGCTTTCCCAGCCGATTCTCAGAGACTTACTCATCTAACAACCTGCGTTAATCTGAAAACCAAGATGTAGTTACCTCTTGCTGTGATTTGTTGCTGGTTCTCAGGAACTTTCGAAAGGGATGAAGCCCTCACGACCAGCGATGTCCGAAAACAAATCAAGAGAGGCGGCCCGGCAGATCTGGCGAGAATCCGAGCCCTTCCAAAGATCAACCCTGTTATAGCTCTTCACTTAAAAAGCGGGGCCGCCAAGGGCGGAAGCCCTAGCCGCAAACCCTAGCCGCCATCGTCTTCAAAAGACCAAATCCTAATATTGTATCAGAGCTCTTACTAGATTTCTTCATTTGGTATCAGAGCCAGCAAAATGGCTACAAGATTTGGTGCAGGATTGTTAAGTGCAGTTGAAGTTTACAATGGAGGATCAGGCTTTCAAGTCTGGAAGGATCAAATTCAACATATCCTAGATGTTAAAAATTTATGGGAAATTGTTGATCCTAATAATGTTGATGTAGACTACTAGTCTTACGAGGTGCAAGTGCGCGATAATGTGGCACAAATGTTGTTTAATGAGAAGAAGGGATGCAACATCTGTGACCCCCTAGAAGCAGACTTCGCTGCAGAATTAATGAGTGTTCAAGGAAGTATGATACCTGCTAGTAGACTATCTACAAAATGAAGGAGGCAAGGGGTATCATTATCAGCAAAGTAGGACCAACAATTCTTCTGAAATTAAGAGGTATGTCCCCTAGGCAGATGTGGTCTTACATGTTAAAACATTACGAGAATAAGCCTTTTTCACAAATCGATGTACTAGAAAAGGAGTTGAGAAACTTGAAATATAATGAGGAAGAAGATGTGTCAACCTTTTTCAATAGGTTTGACAATATTGTTGCAGACCTTGAAGATGCAGGAGTTAATATTAGTGATCGATTTTTTGTACTCACAACTGCCAAGGCTGTTAGTGAGAATACTCAGCTCTCCGTTTTGATCAGAAATGTTGCAAAAACAAGAGATGAAGCAGAAAACATGCTAAGGACTGAGATTGAGCAGAATAAGATGACTAAAGAAGAAGAGAAAACTTCTGAAATATTATATGCTGGAAAAAAAGAAGGAAAGTCAAAAGAAAAAGACTGTTTGCTATAATTGCTTTGAAAGTGGTCATATAAAGCCTAATTGTCCTAAGCTTTCAAATGAGTTTAGTTGTCACAACTGCAAAGGAATAGGACATATTGCAGCTAAATGTCCCACCTAAAAAGACATTCATTTAAAGAATATGGGCGGTATGCGGTGGGGCGAGACTTGGAGGAAGAGCAAATTATTTGAGAAAAAAAGAGGGTTTGCAGTGCTTACATATAGCTCAAGAGAGGTCTGAAACAAATATTGAAGATGTCTTGTGTGTTCCCACTCTAATTAAGAACCCGATCTCAGTATGCCAGTTGGTTGATCTAGGTTACAAAATTGTCTTTGAGAAGAAACATTGTAAAATCTTTTTGGATAATAAATTAAAGTTTTTGGCAAATGGAGTAGGGAACTTGTTTCAAATGGAAAATTGTCTTGTTGATGGCATAAATGTATGTTCTCTGATACAAAATTATGGCATAATAGACTTGCACATACACATCACAATAATATCAAGTTCATGGCAAAAAAGGGTTTCATAGACTGCAATGTTCAAGAAGAAGAAAATAGCATATGTGAAGGTTGCATGAAGGGTAAAATCAGTAGACTGCCATTTCAGAAAGCAAAGAAAAGAGCTGAACATGTATTGGATTTAGTCCATACGGACTTATGCGGGCCATTAAATGTCAAAGGGAAAACTGGAAAAAGATACTTCATATCTTTTATAGATGATTATAGCAGAAAATGTAAGGGATATTGCCTCACGAGGAAATCCCAAGCACTTGATGCCTTGAAGCTATATGTAAACGAAATGGAGAGACAAACAGGAAACAAACTTAAATGCTTGAGATCAGACCGAGGAGGAGAGTACCTATCATGCCAATTCAAAATGTACTGTGACTCAAAGGGGATTAGAAGACAACTGACCTGCAGATTTACACCTCAACAAAATGGAGTTGCTGAAAGGAAAAATCGAACCCTGCTTGATGCAGTAAGATCAATGCTGAAATTCTCTGGTCTACCAAATTATTTATGGAAAGAAGCTTTGAAAACAGCAATCTATATTCAAAACAAGTTGCCTACTACAAGCCTAAAAGGTAACATTCCTGAACTAGTTTGGTCAAATAAAAATGATATAGATTATAGCATGTTTAAATCATATGGATGTCTAGGCTACATTCATATACCAGATGAAATAAGGAAAAAGCTTGATGACAAAGCAGAGGTTGGATATCTCGTAGGATATGATGAGCAAAGTAAAGCCTATAGAATGTTTGTTCCAAAGAAATGATATATCTTTTTTTGGTTTGCTCAACGTAGAATTATTTTTTTTTATTTTTTTTATTTTCTTAAGGACGTGAGACTCTTTTTATTAACAAGAACAAAGGCGCAATACACAATGCACAGAGGAATAAAACCCTAGTGGATAGGCTGACCCAACTAGGCATAAACACCCGTCTATGCATAAGAAGAACACTATAAATATGTTTGCCAAATTATCTCTTTTTTATCATCAGCTAGAGATGAGCAACGATAAGCTTTAGTGATCTTCTGCTGAGCACAACAAAGAAGCTGTTGATCAAAGATGTGTGCACCTTGGAAAATACATAAGCGTCGCCTCTATCAGATAGACCATAAAATCCAACTAGAAGCAAGATGAAATGCCCGCTTATGCAAGTTAGGCCAAACAGGGGGATAAAGTGCAAGTAGGATCTCCTGCCTAGGGAGAGACATACTGAAAAGAGTGAACAACCATGCCCAAGCAAGCCGTAGATGATCGCACAAGAAGAAGCTTCAATAGTTTCAAGACGTTGGCCACAGAGAGGGCAATGATCTGAGACTCTAGGGTTCATCTTGTGAACCAAGACATTCACTCAAATACATATATGGAGAATTTGCCATCGCAGCGCTGACACTTTAGGTGGAGCAATTTATCCCATGTCTACATCCAAACACTTTTCCACTGTGGTTGAGGAACCTGAAAATGCCAGTGCTGGAATGGGGGGAGAGGCTCACAATCTAAAAGCAGCTTGTACCTGGAAGAAACAAACTTTTCTGGCGTAACACATGCATCACGTATCGAAATAGGCACATCAGCCTGTGGTTGCTGCACAATGGATGGCAAAAAATCAGCCACCTTAGCCCAGATTTGCCGATCCCATCTGTATAACAGAAATCTTGTCTAAAATCCCATAACAAAAGATGACCAGAATCATACCAAGCTGCAATCATTAAAACCCCAGCTAGCTGCCAACCCCTTTGGGTCTTTGGATGTACAAGTGCACATAAAGGCTGCTGATCATGCATACCTTGCAAGGGAAGCCACCAGTATGACATTGACAATGAAGCACAAGCTTGGGGATTAACATGGAATAAAGATCTAATCGCATCCCAGGAAGCAAGCAAACCTTGAAGGAATGGGGAAGCATTTGGATATGGATGCAGAGGATACAACGTACAATATTTTGGCTGCCTATATTTTTTAGAAATTCTTTGGTTAGATATTTTCTTGTGAATCCATATGCTCTCACATATTCTGTGCTATATGCACCCGAATCGAGTACCCTCTTCACAGTTTCAATCTAAAGACCATCAATTGTTCTGTTGTTGCAAAAAGGATCTCCCCGTCCACTATAACATCTCTTGCTGGACATTATATGCTCATTTAACAGAGTCATGCTGCAAACTTTTCTTAGGATGTTGAGTATTAGATTTTTCTTTTTATCACTATGTTTGTATTCTGTCTGCACTTTGCTAGGCTATGTAATTGCAGATATCTCCAGTTACATGACATGAACTTTTGTCTGCAGATAATTGTATTGGACTTGTTATTTGCAGAGCATTACTCCATATCTATTTTTTGACAATTGCATTATAGGTATTAAACTTAAAAGGCATTTGGGTGAAGAGGCTTTGCTCAATCGACACATAGAATTTAGCTGGTACTCTGATAAAAGGCCTTTAAATTTTGAAATGCTCTGTAGTTAGCTTCTCATTTTGGTCAGGGGATATATAAATGTTGCATATTTCCTAAATCAGAACTTGTTAAGCATAGATATATATGGTTCCATAAGGGTTTGCACAGTACACTCACATTCAGTTGTAATTCTTTCTCATGAACTCACTAGCTATCAGACAAAAGCCTTCTAATAATTCTGTTTTGTTCTTCACTCTCTCCATAACACATTTAAGCTGGCGAAGTCCTCAATCATGGTCAAAGTTATTGACATTCAAATGAATGATTCAACCTGTAATTGTGATATTCCGATTAGGCTTTTGATCGGACATGCAGGGTCATATAAGAGAAAATCTAAGGTAATGGAGTAGATCAAAATTCCATGGAGCAAAATTGATTAGTTAGTCTGTACTCTAACCTACTTCTAGAATCTCAATGCTATGTACTGCATGCATTCAGTCTAATTTGCCATTAAAATTTGGTTATGGAATATATTATTTATTTCTCTAGAAATCTGTCGTTCCAATTTTGCAGACATAGAGCACCATTTCATTTTGCAGCGATGCCATTCTAGTTTTGATGCAATTCCATTCACTGTTGAAATGATGCCAATGCCAGCTACTTGGCCTGAGTCTATTCGCCTCCATCCTTCTACTGCAGCTAATGATACTTGGGTGAAATCTTTTGCAAGGCCATGGGATTTGAATGTATTTTCGTACTATCAAATGCTGGTGCTGCAGAACAACGTATCAGCCTAATGATTATACATGCATACAATCATGTATGCATAACAATCATCAAGGATATTTGGTTTATATAAACATGGAAACATGCAAATCAATGTGTTTTATTATAATATATCAATTATTTGCATATTTAGCAAGGTTTAGACACTTTTATGCTATAAAATTGAAGAATGTTGTTCTAAAGTGACATAAAAACTGTCAATTTCTTCAAGATTTGAACAATTATACCAACATAAGAGTGAATCCAGTGGTCAGGAAATTCTCATAAATCATTAAGAATCAAGTGAAGATTCAAAGAGTGATGGTAGATTATAAAATTATAAATTCTCTTGTGAGATATATGGGTTTAAATGGCACGAAGTATAGTGGATCATTTCTGGTCCATGGACCCAATATGGTCCCTGGGACAACTCTAGTGTTAAAGAAAAATATTTCAGCTACGGAGAACTTCTGAAGAATGTATGTGCCTCCAGAGGCCATGTTGTTTGACTACTAATATCTAGCATAATAACAGGGGGTTACTTTTGTGTTTTTATACCTTTTCTGACATGGTTTTACTATGATATTGCTGTATTCGTGCAGATGTACTAAACGGTATATCTAGAGTGCACTCTTTCTGAGCCGTTGATTTTGAATAAGAAATGCAATCCTATGGTCATGGAGTTTTGGAGCCATGCAGATGTCGATAAAATTGTTTTAGGGTTTCAAAAGTCGGGGCTTTATTCATGGCCGATTCTTTTCTTAACAAAAAAAATTGTTCTTGATTGTTCAGCCTAAATTGCTGTGCTTGAGGAGCTGCACTCAGAGCTGCTTGGTAGCAGAGCTAGGGTTATTCAGAACCCTATGCCTGGCTGCTACTTTTTAGATTTCACATATAGGAAGAAGTGCAAGACTCGGATAGAGGAAGAAGTGCAAGATTCGGACAAATATTTTAGAGTAATTGTTCTTTTTGGACAGGGCTAGGGTCATCGGGAAGATCAAACGGGCTCACGTTTCATCAAACCAAGAGGGTATCCAGCGCTAACAGGAACATGTCGTTACAGGTAAACCACTTAATCTCTGCCAAGGAAGCTTCAAGATTCGCCTTCCTAGATATGTTTAGAAAAACTTCAGCCAGGGTCGTAAGGACAATCGAATATGGGATATTTCTATCCTTTCTTCCTCATTCTGAAGCTCCACAAAAAAGTTCTGTTGTTGACAAATTTTTTCCCATTAAGATTCAAAGTATTTTTCTTCTAGATTGGCATGTATCCTTTCTATTTAGAAAACTATACGCAACCCTGGCTTTCCTAGTCCGTGATTCCTGTCTTGTTTTCTGTGATTCCTGGTCCAACAGATGTAGTTGTAAAAGAGCAGTCACTAGATTCTACTAATATCTTGCAGACATGACCATATTGTAAAACTCTCGTTCCACCTTTGATTGGATTTGTAAGCGATTGTGGCTTTTTAAAGAACCTCTAATTATTATACTAGATATTCAAGCTTAACGATCGACTTGGTAGTCCTAATCTGATTTGCCACAGGGAATGCTTTTGATGGAGATGTGTTCTTGGCTTATTCCAATAGAATAAAACCACTCTTAGAAAGTCATGGTGAGGCCGATAGGCCATTTTTCTCTACAAATGCACATGTGGATGAGAACTGCATGGAACAAATCATCGAGAATGATAGAGCTTTTATTAGGTAGGAAATAGAAGTTGAAAACCCTTTTGCTTCCCTATGTATTATATCTTTATGCTTTACTTGGAATGCTTATCTATACACACTCAATTTTTCTTTTTCTTTTTTCGGAAGATGGGCATTTCGGATAGAAACAAACGTGTTTGGCTATGCATGCAAATTATGTCTCATTCTTCCAAACTCAGATTATTCCCTATGCAATGCAATTATAATGAAACATCCTTTTGTAAGCTTATAATAATGGATTGGTGAGTAGCATGTATTGGCACCTTCGATCGCGGAATCTTCCTTATTTAAGAATGGTGGTTTTGTATATGTCGCATCTTCTCTTCTCACGTGCATTATACTTTTATTCTCTAAGTACGGATACTTTTATCATCATGCGGGACGATTTTACTCTAGGTGTTTTCATGCAGGTCTTGAGGAAGTAAATGTAAACTCACGGACCTTCAGAACCTTTAATCGCTACAATATGAACAACGGTGGGAGCCATGCCAATACCAGCGGCTATACCAATTGCAGAAGCTACACAAACCGTAGGAGCAACACCTTCTGCAGTAGCACCAGTAGCAAATGCACCTCCATATAATTCTAGATCATTGTTGACTCCATCAGCTCTTGGCTATGTAGTTCATAGAGTACAGGGCCAAATCACAAGAACACTTGGTGTATGTTCATCTTCCAAGTATTCAATTCCATATACTTGTTTGTTACTCTAACAATGCCTTAAGCTGTGCACACGTGGGACAAACTCCTATAAGTAAGAAGGATTTTTTTTTTTTCTTTGCTTGCATTTAGTATGTAGTTAATTGGGACTGCGGTTTGTTTTGGTCCAAATGGGCCAAATCCTGTCATGGTACAAGTTGTTACATGATTGTCATGGTGCAGGTTGTCATGATTGTCATGGTGAAGCCATTCAGAAGCTAGGAGGTTGAGAGTATTCTGCATGGGTGGACCACTATGCACACATGTGGAAAGTATGTATTAATCTTGCTTGAGCATAGCAAGCTCCATGTGCACCAAACAAACCATGGGAGCATTGACTGAAAAGAAAAATATCAATCAATATTGTTGTTGATAGATTTCCACTTGTTCAATTCCGAGAACGTGTACTTGTCCTAATGATTACACAAAATATGCTCATAGTTGTTTGCGATAGAAATAAAGTTTAGCTATGTTTGCTTTAGTTAAGGCTCGAAGGGCCCAAATTTTTTTTTCAATATTACAACCAACACACAACAACTACCATTAATATTATTAACACAAACTATTGCATGCAACGCATTTAAATTAAAATCCCCCTGAAACCCCCTTTGGTTTGGGTGCATATTCACACGGGGGGTTACGTAGGGCAGCGAGAGCCCCTAAAACTTTACAATACATGTACAAAATTAACACCATTAAGTACATTCTCTCAAACCTTATAGTATTTTTCAAATCTCAATATACATTATACAAAACTTTGTACATGCATACTCCACAAACGAGGATCGCTATGCATGGTCCAGATGGAGGAATAAAGGGGTTATATGCCCATCCGACAGCTCTCGATGCCCGGAGTAACCCCCCGTGTGAATATGCACCCAAACCAAAGGGGGTTTCAGGGGGATTTTAATTTAAATGCGTTGCATGCAATAGTTTGTGTTAATAATGTTAATGGTAGTTGTTGTGTGTTTGACTACTAAAAGTACGGGAGAATCTGAGAGTGAACGCACTCTTTAAACATATTCAATTAAGACTTGGTTGCTTTTATTCGGTAGATAATGTTTTCCTGGATCTTAATAACAATGAACCATTTCTGGTCAATAATCTTCTGTTAGGAGCAAAGATTGTTCATTTACAAGGGATGAGCAATTTCATAAGAGCAAGAGATGGCCAGTCATACATTCTAGTTTTGTCTCTGAAATGTGCAAATAGGAAGATATTGGATGTCTAACCACAAAGCGGATGTGGATGCTTAGATTTTGTTGACCAGGAGCACATTTTGCACATTCATATTCTCTGCGACAAATTTCTTTTAACCAAAAAAAAAAAAAAAAAAAAAAAAAAATCCGGCGCAATAGATGGTGCACCAGAATCAATAATATAACCACATGACAGAATCAAATGTATTACCACACGACCTCAAGCTACATGATATGAAAGACAAGTAGGACAAGCACCTCCATTCAAATGGAAATCAAGTTGGGTTTGTGATAAACAACGAAGCGAATTACCATTGCGAGGGAAAGGATGTGTTTCATATGGGCAGTATTAGATGGGTTCAACCTTAGATCCACCTCAATATGGAAGCTAGCTGCAATGCACGACGTGACTTGTATTGTTTGTTTTAATTGGATTTTAAGGCGGCATATGATCACGGTCCCTCGGGACTGTTGTGGCAATGCTTGCGGGGAGCTACATGTCCCACAGATTTTTCTGAGAATGCCATCTCACGAGCTCTATGGCCGGAATATGCCACTTTACTGCGTCAAATCACTGAGTGAATAGCACCATAGGTGTCAAACAGGGATGTCCGTTATCTCCAATGCTTTTTGGACTCTATATTGACAAGTTGGAGACCTGGATGCAAGAATATGGAGGTGGTGGCCCACAGTTGCCAGAGGCATATACAATAAAACAGTTGCTCTATGCAGCGATGCGGGCTTATTGTCCCATATATCTATGAGTATCACGCGAGGAACATTTGGGCGCTCGGTGGATTACGTGACATAGCGAGGAATGGCCAGTCAACCCGTGAGAAAACCAAGTTGTTGGCAATCCTGTCCGCGCAACATGTGATATCGGACTTCTATTCTGACGACAAAGGATGGAAGTTGTAAGAGACGTTTAAGTATCGAGAATCGATTTTTCTGCTAACATGCTATGGGATGACTGTGTAGAAAGAAGGGTCACACAGATGGAAAGCCTTGTATGCAATGCAGAATAGCTGTTACATAATAGATCTCTGCGATTGGGCACGCAAAGCACACCTGTTCCGAGCACTAGTTGAACCAAGATTCTTTGTATGGGGTAGAGGTCACGGGGCCAACGATTAGCAAAAGAGCACAGGATACTTCTAACATCTGACCTAAGCGTCAAGGACCGCGATGCCTTATCCGATTTTCTTTGTATGAGATTTTTGGTCAGCCAGCGATTCGCTGTGAGCGTGGCACCTTATTTCCATAAGGTTGACAAAATGGATGCACAACGTCTCCCTCCCGAAGCTCACATTATTGGCACAAGGGCCACAATGGTGAAGAGAGTGCGGGGAGCATTGTAAGGGATGGTTCGCAAGATGGTCCATAGACTATCAGCGATTATGGCTATCACGTACTTGGAGGAACAGGGAGCTAGCATTTGAATGAGCTTTCTTTGCCTCTCCGTGGGATATTGCTCACTCTTGCAAAGCCCAAAGACGAGCACTACCACCGCAGTTAATCCGTCAGTCGAACATGGCCCTCACCAATATTTGAAGGCACACATCTCTACCAAGCAGGGAGAGCCATAGCTGCAATGAGGACGGGTCCCACCATCTCCGGTGGAGACAAAGGCCGGGGTATGGATGGAGGCGAGGAATCCCCGGCATGAGAGATTATGCCGTCTTTGTCGCATCACGATAGTAGAAGATGAACACCATGCTCTACAGGAGTGTCCGGCATATGCACACATCCGAGCAGCTCATGCCGATCTCAGATGCTATGAGATAGCAATTCATCAATTGCTGGCTTCGCCAATGGTTGCACGTCTCGCGTCCTACATTCTGCAAGTCTCCACGGAAAGAGAGTCCCTCACAAAGACAGGAATTGGCCTTGAGATAGGGAATTTGAACGCCTACTACAAGGGTTTTTCCTCCCACATGGGGGGTTTTTTCGTCCCAGTGGTATAGACACGTTGTATAGGGGTTTTGTGGCTTTCTTTTCTGTTTGGATACTATCCGATATATTGTATTGTGACCGTATCATAGGCCAGTTGGCCTCCGTGGATGTTAAAATATGCTTCCTTCCTTCCTTCCTTCCTAATCTTGCTATGGATTGAATATTGACACAAAAGCATGATTTTGTTATGTGTAATAGACAAATCCATCAAGACGAAATCAATAGATAACAATAAAGCCCAATTCTAACACCTCCCCTTTTCCTTTCATATGTTGTTCCCCTTTCAAATTTTGCAAATGTGACAAAACGGTAAACTGATATTTGCATTGGCCATAGTAAATCTATTCACAACCATCAAATACACGATCAAAATAAAATCATGAGTAATGCCAAATGCCGCTACCTCGCTCCAAACCAAAGAGAGCATACACAACTTCAAGCATAACTATTGTTGCTTTCACATTGCAACACAAATTTCTATAGGTTGCTAAAGCTCAACAATGCCTCACCATAAAATCATTTTGGTAATAAGTTTCATAAAAACAAAAAAACCACGTACTACAACTCTATTCGCTGCTGGGGCGGATCGCACAGAGTAGAGATGACCATTAGAGCAGTCCCAAAGGCAATCCGGTATGCCTGGGAAGCCGTTGTTTTGCTTGTTGAAAGCTCTGTTGAGGCCATTGGGGCCTGGAGGTTCGAATCCTCTGGCTTTCTTTCACTCTGGGCATATGTGTTGGCAGTTAATGGACGAGGCCACCAAGGCAATGAATGAGCACTGTTTTTTGAAGTGCTTTTCGAGTCAGAAGCTTTTTGCGAGCCGGGTCTCGTGTTTCACAGTAGGTGTCACCGCCCAAGCAGTATGAAAGAGCACATGATTGATTCCGACAAATCCATAGCCGGACTACAAAGACACTAGCCACAACCAACCTGTTTATTTGGGATGGACCATTGATGGACTTTTTTCTTTTGCTTTAATGGGTTTTTCATTTTTTTTCATTTCTGTAGCATCAACCATTTTCGTGGGGTTCACATACAAAAAATTAGGGGCCCTTAATCTGAGAATATTCCCCAGATCAATGGTTCACAAAACAAGAGGGCCCATACTATATTACTCCATTTTTATTCATTATTTCATTTTAGCATGATCATTTTAAGTGCAGGGTCCGAAATTAGAAATCGCCATGATAACTAAAAACGCCTCCTTATATTTATGGCTACCAGAGATACACTAATTTATGGTAGAGTTTTTTGGAAATTCTTAAAAAATTCTATAAAAATGGCCTGAAAAAATGCCGGAATTTTCTTTTGTTTTTGGGTCGACCCCCCCTCAATTATTAGTATAGCATGTTGGATTTAGTATTAATTAAACTTCTATGTATTAATCCATCTTAGTTTGATATGCATGACATAAGCCATTATAGGTTTAGCCATTTGGGAATTGATTCTTATTTAGATTCCCAACTTTGTGAATCCAGACGCATACATTCTAACTTTCTAATTGTGGATGATATGACAATTCAGCAATGGGATTATTGGGGACACAAACTTGAAAATCCAGACACATAGCTTGTATGAGCACGATAGTTGATGAATCCACCGAAAATGCGTCACAAAGCACTGGCAAGGGGACCTATGTAATGGTACACGGGGCAACAGAGAACTGGCAAAGGGACGTGAAATGAGGCAACACCAACACAGGCAGTGGACAACTAACATCAACTGAGAGAGGGGGGGTCCAGAGCATATGAGGATTGCCAGTTAAGCAGAGCAAAAACAATTGACGAGGGCACCAACTGGATGGCATAGAGGCCAAGGCCAAATGTGGAGAGGGACCATTGGAACAAATATATTGTTTGAGAAAAGGGCAAAGAAGAAAGGTAGGATCCTTGGTGGCTAAGGGACCCATATTAAAATGGGTCCCAAATAATACCTGGACTTATGGCCCAAATTAGCGGTTGTCAAATGGGCCCATTTTATTCACTTATGGTAAAATAAAAAATAAATAGGAATAGGTAGCCCTAAAAAGAAAATAAAATAAAATAATTTACCGCTCCCAACGTCTACTAAGCTTAAAGCTCTGCGTAAATCTCCAACCAAGACGAAGAAAGAAGAGCGCCTTGTATTCCATTGTCGGATCATATTTTCCTCATTTGGGTCCTGTCCAGATCCGAAAATCCGAGATTGCTTTCGGGTTTTTCTGTCAATTTGATATTCTTATAGCTTCTGGGTCGGATCAAGCGTTTTTGAGAGCCCCGACTTGATTTTTTATTTGATTTTTGAGCTATGGCAGCTCAGGATTTAGAACCGCAGGCTGCTGTGGAGGTTACAGCTCCGGTGGATCAGGTTGTGGCAGAAGAGGCCGGAAAGGAAGAGTCTGAAAAGGCCGATCTTCCCAAGTCCGGCGATGCAAAGGATTCTTGCCAAGAGGCCGCAGAGCCCACTAATCTTTCTTTCAAGGAAGAGAGCTATTTGGTTTCTGATTTGAAGGAGAATGAGAAAAAGGCTCTGTTGGATTTGAAGGCAAGAATCGAAGCTGCAATCAAGGCGAACGAGTTCGCCCTTCCAAAACCCAAGCCGGAAGCGGCGAAGGATTGCAAAAAGGAAGAAAAATCTGCCGAAGAAGAACCCAAATCGACCGAAGAAGCCAAAGGAGAAGAATCAAAGAATGGGGAATGCAAAATCGAAGAGGCTAAAGAAGCAGAGGCTACAGAGTGCAAATCTGAGCCCGAAGAACCCAAATCTGAGGCTGAAGAACCGAAATCGGAAGCCCAAGATCCGGTTACAGAGGCTGCTCCAGTTTCGGAGGAGCCCAAATGTGAATCTGAGGCCCAAAAAGAGGCCGCAGTTGAAGAAGTTGTGGAAATCGATGAGGATATTTCTTTGTGGGGCGTACCTCTGCTCCACACAAAAGGGGATGAAAGAACAGATGTGATTTTGATCAAGTTCTTGCGTGCCAGAGATTTCAAAGTGAATCAAGCATTCCTCATGCTCAAGAACACCATTATCTGGCGAAAAACTTTCGCAGCAGATGGGCTGCTGGAGGAAGATTTGGGCACAGATCTTGACGGAGCTGCTTACATGTTTGCTTCGGATAAGAAAGGGCATCCCGTCTGCTACAATGTGCACGGGATTTTTCGAGATAAGGCATTGTATCAGGCTGCCTTTGGCGATGAATCTAAGATTAACTTTCTGAGATGGAGAGTTCAGCTCTTGGAAAAGGGAATCAAGCTTCTGGATTTTGCTCCGGCAAGCCCCAGCGCGCTTGTTCAGGTTGTCGATCTTAAGAATAGCCCTTGGCCCGCCCAAAGACAGCTTATCACTGCCTTGAATCTCTTCCAAGACAATTATCCTGAATTGGTCGCTAAACATGTAAGAATCAATCGGTTTTCCAGCTTTTTTTACGCAATTTGTGTGCAGGTTGATCTGGGTTTTGTGCAGAACTGATCGGCCCGATTGATGGTTTTATTTTGTTTTTTCCTAGCTGTTTTATGTTTTCGAGATTTGCAATGCGGTTTGATTGATGGGTTTTATTAAAGGGTTTCTTGCGAAATCAAAATTTAGATCGGAAGAACTTGATTGATCGGTTTATGAGCCGGATCTGATATTTTTTTCTGTTTTGCGCAGATATTCCTTCACGTTCCATGGTACTTCACAGCATTCTACTCAATGATTAGCCCATTCCTGACGCAACGCACCAAGAACAAATTCATGTTCGCTAAGGCCGGAAAGGCAACAGAGACGTTATTCAAGTAAAAAATATACCCGTCCTTTTGTTTTTTTTGCCTAGCATCATCCTTATCGGCTGTAGGATTACTCATTGCTTCACAAACGGAATAAAATGTGCAGATATATCTCCCCTGAAAATGTCCCTATTCAATACGGAGGCCTGGGAAGGGCAGACGACACAGAATTCGCCGGAGTTGAAGCTCCGGTGCTCGAAATTTCCATCAAAGCTGGACAGAAACAGATAATCGAAATACCCAAATCATCGGTAATCTACAGATTATATTTTTGTTGAAATCATATGCAATCGGAATGGAAAATTGTCTGGTTTGTCCGTTGTCGATCGTGATAATTTTTTTGAAAAATTTGTTGCTTGATCTGCGCAGAATTGCTCGAGTTTGATCACCTGGGATCTGGCCGTTATTGGCTGGGACATCTCTTATGGATCAGAGTACATCCCAGACACAGAAGGCGTTTATGCTACCATAATTGAGAAAACGAAGAAGATCTCATGCCCAGAAGAGCCAATTCGCAACAGCTTCAAAACTTCGGAGCCCGGCAAGGTTGTACTGACAATCGACAACTGCTCCAGCAGAAAGAAAAAATTGGCCATTTACAGGCATCTAATCAAGGATCTATAGATCAAGGCTCAAAATTTGTAATTAACGACCAAAACAGCAGGATCGGGCCAAAAGGATCTAATATTCGAGGTGGGTATGGTGGAAAATTGACGATCTGATACGGGCTCATAAGAATTGGCATAATTCTTGAGGATGAGGATCGATTGTAGCACAGGAGAGGCTTGTTTGTATGGATTGAGGCAGTTGCAGAGTGTTTGTGCATATAAATTTTAGGGTTCTTAGCATTGTTCATTATTTACCTCGACGGAGGAATATATATAAGATCTTATTTTTTATGGTAAAAAATAATTTAAAAGCTTTTTGTATTTATAAGTTTGTTGGAACAAGTGTAATGGTGTGTCCTTAAAGGCCTGTGCATTCTGGTGTGTGTTAATTTTGGGCTGATGTGGGCCGTTGGATTAAATACCGACGGCGGTTAACGGCTTGAGGTAGCAGGAGATAGATTGCTGGTTGGTTTTTGAAATTTGGAATGTGGACAAACGTTCCTGTTGCATTGTTGTTTTTATGAGTGGCCTGTCGGATTGTCTTTTTGTGCCCTCAATTAATGTTTTCAAGTGGTCCAGTTCGGTTTGCATTAAATTATGATCAACTCAAATTCTAGGGCTAGCAAACAGAATTTATCAGGTGGGTGGTGTTGTCTTATTGCAATGCTAAACCATGAACAAATTAACCAAGTTCATACACCTAGGTGTATAATGCTCGGTTCACATGGACAATGGACAGATTCTCGTGGCATGGCTGAATCCTTGAACTTGGGCTGAGCCAAAAATATTCAGCCCCGTTATCGCATGGCTGAATCCTTGCTGAACTTGGGCTGAACCAAAAATATTCAGCCCCGTTATAAGAGTTCAGTTGTCGCAGGATGCGACCCGCGATGCTGTGTCCGGGCTGAAATATTGATGCATCACTGAGTCAGCTAGTTCTTAGCGCTGAAGGAAAAAAACGTCATGTAAGTGTGGGCAATATCTTTTGCAACTGAAGAAAAGAGCAGGTATTAAGGGGCCGTTCACATGATAGCTTTTAGGTCAAAATGTAGCGGTGATTCTCGTCCGCCAAATACCTCCAAATTAATCAACCGTGGGTAGCATCCCCGACAAATTGAATCCTCATAACGGGCTGAATTTTTCGCTCACTTTTCAAGTTCGGCGAGGACTCAAAGTCCCCAAAACCCAATCTGTCCATGTGAACCCAGCATAACCAAGATTGGTTTTGGCAAGTATGAGTATACCAAAACCGTATTATGATGATGTCAGAAATATGTTTTGGATTTTCTAATGTCTTTTGATTTGTTTTTTATAATAGTTTCCAACTTGGAAGCTACGGTTGGGTAGGGCGGCATGGCCATAGCGGAGGGATACCGCCAAGAGCCGGATTCTGGCACGCCATGTTTTGCAGGATTAGCAAGCACAGAGATGTATTACAGTGCCGCTGCAGAAGAGCAAGCACATGGCGTGTTCCGGAGATGTTTTGGACAAGGCTGATGCACATGATTCTGGAGATGTCTGGCAGGCTAACGATCTTGCACTTCTGATGATCTTGCCCATGAGATGATTTTATTCATGTATTGAGGATAGCAGGCCAACAGTTTTGCAGATGATAGATTTGGTGCTTTCGAGTTTAAGCAGCACAGATGATAGGTATTTCAAGTTTAAGTTGTTTTGCCTAAAACAGTTTTGCATATGATAGGCCTTTCAGGTTTATCCAGGTGTGGTGGTTTTGGGTTTAAGCATTTGGCTTAAAGAAGCAGTTTAAGCTCAATTCACTATACTTCAGATCTTCCATCTGAATTTTTATCTGAGTATTACTTTTTCACGAATAAAAGTGGTTTTTGAAAAAATATGAATAATACAGTAGATCCCCCTTCTTTTTTTCTTTTCTTTTTTTTTCTTTTTTGTTGCAACTACATAGATTGAAGAATTCTGACGCCAAACCTGGTCGATGGAGTTCAAATTCCCAGGCTTCCTTTCTTGTTGCATGAATGTATGTTATTTTCGTTTGTGATTTAAGTGTCATATGTATTTGATTTTGAGCTGGTAATACCCAAATCCTTATATTTTGGAGTTGACATATTGTTGACTTCCACAGTATGGTTCAATAATCTTAGTATGACGTGGAAATTGGGGTTTGACCCCAAGGGAGACGGCCGCGGTTGGTCAATATGGATTATTGGATGAAATATTCCATAAAGCAATGTTCAGCCCAAGCACTAAGCTTATCATCTATTATAGCGCCAAAAGTTTTTTCCATCAAATTGCCAACAGTTAATGTTCGATAGTTTCATACGTCAGATTTATCTCGAGCCTTGTATACGGGTTTCACCTGACTTTGTTGCTACTCATTTAGAAAACTTGAACAGATGACCTCATTCATCAAAATTGTCAACGGCTTATATATAATCCCCACTTCAATAATTTGCCACCATCACACTCGAATTTATAGCTCTATCGTTTTGCAATTTGCGTATTTCCTTAATAATGTTCGCTTCACTAAACATTGGTGGTGAACCCATCTGTCATTTGCAACGGTATCCTCCCATCCTTATGATATAATACTGAAAAGATCTTGGACTTTAAGCGGGATTGATACATCCTTTAAGCTCTTCATATGCTTTCAGAATGTTTATGGATCAACTTTCAATTCACTTTAATATAGCTAAAGTAAGAATGCATATCATGACATTACCTTCATTATGAAATCAAGCGTTCAGAAAATGGCATACGACTTTAAAGTTCAAAGTTTGCTACAATTCATAATTTTTCAGATACATTTCTTTAATACACAATTCACAATCCGGAGCATGCTTTGTCTTCTGCATTAGAAAATAATTGATTGATTGATATATCTACTTCCATAGTTACCCATCTACTTTGTATTACATTCTTTATATTAAATGAAATCAAATGACATACATTTGATCAAATAATTGGCTGATATTTTGTGCAGTCTATGATTTCTAAGTTGAAGGTATTCCAATTTCTAAGTTAAGATAGTCTGCGTTGAAACCTCTGAATTTCTTAGCACAAGAGGAATCTTTGAAAGTTGAAGTGATTGTTTGAATCTGAAGGTTTCATGGCAATAATGGCATACCATAGCTACTGCCCTATAAGATGCCTTGAAAGGCTTTCAAAAGAAAAATCTTTGCAGTAAAGATGATACTAGACAATCAATAATAAATTAGTTTGTACAAGGAAGACTATAGTGACTGTTGATGGCTCAACAATTGAAGATGCATATCTAGAACCTCAAGAATGTATAATGCCAAGTCATGCACAGATAGTAGTTGTGGAATCATGGAAATGTATTGTTAATGCCATATAACGGTTCCCGATCATCACAAAAGTAGGACATCTTAGAAGTGTATGGGTTTTCATCTTCAATAACCTATAACTTGCAACATGCACATAATATTGCCTCTTGTGGCAATTGTGGCCTCTTTTGCCTACCTGTTTCAATTAATAGCTTGTGGGATCCTGTACGAATTGTTGCAATAGCTACAAGTTTTTTCTCTGGACAAAGAAGCAAGTAAATAAGTTTGTGGTCTATTGTGCCCAAATTGAGTTTATATGTGCATGGTAGTGACTAATTTTAACTTGGAAGAAGGCATATACAAGCATATCTTTGGAAAAAACTAACCATCTAGATATTATTCCAAAAGCTCGAGGTCATTTATTCCTTTGCATAGAGCATCGGATAAACTATGCATTACAATGCTCTTTCTAAAACCTTTTTAAATACCGAGGAGATTTAGCCATGGCAAGATAAAGAAGAGTACCTATCTTCCATGTGAATGACGTTTCATAGGAAAATGTTGAACAGGCCAAAAACCTGCCGTTCGTAAGAATATCACAAAAAATGGTTCCTCGCGCTAAACGTAGATTCGTACGGCTTTTTTACAATGGTTTTCATATGATTTAGGGCATGTATTCATTTGTCTGTATAGAGTATGTATTTACAGAGCGCACACAATTTTTTTCTCTCCCATAATATCTTCTTACCATGGTTTCACCCATATATATATTTTCTCTTTGCATTTTTTCTGTATTCTTCATGCGCTTGACATGCAACCATCGAGAATCCACTTTCTAGGGTTCCGTTGCTCTCGTTCAGTGATGGCCGCTGCCATCACTTGGATGATTTGCTGCACCATTTTGTCCTGTTCTCATCACTTGGATGATCCGGTAGATTTGATGTTCGTTTTCTAGGTGAATAAGCAGTGGCACCAAGACAGGTAAGCAATGTAGACTTAGATGTGGTTCAATCTATCAATAGGTGCACACTTGTTGGGATGCCTTTTGATGTTGTGTTTTGTTGCTCGGAAATTGATGTTGTGTTTTGTGACGTTAAAAAACTATTCTATTCTATTCTTTATATTGGTCGTGGCCATTAATGACCAATCACATGCAGAGAAAGAAACAACACTAATCCTTGGGTTTTTGAAGCAAGATAGACTAAAGCTAGATAGCTCTGTTATTTCCAGTTCGTTCCTCTATATTTTCTCAAACGGATGCGTACAGGTACGGACAAAGAAGGATCGCAATGCATAAAGCTGTAGCTAGATGCTACTTTCCTCCGCAAGCTCTGGGATGCAGATGCTCTGGCGCACGTTAAGCTGGCACACTATCAGCAGCAAGTCAATCCTAGACTCACGAGAGGCCCACACCAGTTCTTATACACCCATTTGCCCATGAACAAGCGCAGACTTATAGCTTCCATTCGCACGGGTGCACATCATCTCCGCATTGAGACAGGGCGTTGGACTCGGGAAGCATGGGAGGAGAGGCTTTGTTAGTGTTGCCACCAGGGCGTCATTGAAGATGAATGTCATGCCCTCTAGATCTGCCTAGCGTTTGCCCATATCCAAGCGCGGTATGTTCGGTTACTAGTGACTGGCCAGCCGTTGCACGAGTTATTGAATACGGCATTCGTGGGCTTGTTAAAGTCATACATCCAAGAGGTTATGGATGCACGAACTCAGTTGTGTCCTCCTGGACAGTATCGAATTGCCATATACAATTGTACATTGTATCAACATACTTATTACTGCTAAGTTTTTTCCCTCAAAAGCCCTTCGGGGCGGGGGATTTTTAATCCTGACAATAATATGCTTGATGCTCTCTTTTTGTTTGGGTCCCATAGGCCAATTGGTCTCCGTGGACGATAAAAAATCTATTCTATTCTATTCTATTCTATTCTATTATGTTCTCTACCCCTCTCTTCAAAAACCTTCTACTCTTTTGACTTCTAAATCCTTCTCCAATTCTTGCTCTCATACAAAAACTTTGTACAAAAGTACCTCCTGCATCAATGTTTCCAGCACCTACAACGCCATTCTGAAAGATCAATACCGCTCTCTGCATGAGCTGAACAATGCTAGGGCATCTACAGTTTGCAAACTACCCTGCATGTTTTTGTTTTTGTTTTTGTTTTTTTTTTCAAAGGAAGAAATTTTTTTATTCATCAGATTAGAAATATTATAACAAATAATGATCCCTCGTGGATCAAATATAAATTAAGTACAAAGATCCCACATGGATTAGATCCTGCACGTTTTTGTTATGGCAGTGTGGAAGCAGGCTGTGAACCAGAGAGGCTAGCTTTGCATGATTTTAACAACTAGGCAGATTGAATAGTTGTTCCTATTCAAGCAAAGTATTTATCGAAAGTAAAACCATGTCCTCTTCTGACACACACACACTAGTTCCTTAGCAATGTACTCATAACACATGAGAAACACATGTACATAACAATATGAGAAACTTACAGGAACATAAAGGCATGTTTTAGGAACATAAAGGCGTGTAAAAAACAGGATTGCACAACCATCTTAAAGTCTCTTGGCACTCACAAAACCACTTTGATGCTATATATCTGAATACCATCTTTTCATATATCAAGCTGCTTCACCAAGTTCCCAGGATAATGCTTGACAAAGAAATAGAATGCTTTATCATATGGTTGAAAATTTTATTCAACCAAGAAGAGGAGAAATAAGGCATATGGCATAGAAGGCAGCGAACATTACTAACACAGCTATGGAAATATTGTCACTTAATTTCAAACATATTTCCAGAGTGCTTTTACTGATGTTACACCTTGTTCTTCACGGATTCATACCTCTAATTTCGCATGTACTCGCATTGGTCCCTGCATTCGAATAAAAGGTAGGTAGGACAACGACAAAATGCATTGGTCCCTGCATTCGAACAAAATAATGTTGTAGAAACTAAGAATTAGAGCCAGAATAATGTTTGAAAGCTATAACCTATTTGAGGCTCCCTTTTTATTTTTTTTCCCATTGTTATGGCCAAGCAGGTTTGCTACTTATTCCTATATGTAAGGCATTTCTTATCTGACGGGTCCACCCCCTCCGCTCTCCTATTTTTTGTTGGGAGGATGCAGGTAGTTATCCTCCTCATAGATTGCTTCAAGTAGCCATACACATTCTCAACCATAAAGATAAAGAACCCCATCTGCCTAAACTAGTTTTCCTTATGAAATGCTTCAATAGGTAGATGCTATGGTACATTATCAACTTCATGTACCCCCTCCCCAGGCCTCCCACTCCCCCATGCAAGCAAACTTACTTTTCAAGTATCTAAATATATTGTTCACTCTATTGCAGTTATTTTTCTTTCTTCTCTTCTATTGTAATTTAGAGAAAATTATTCTATAAGCAATACAATACGATATTTGGTATCATATGCCAGTAGATCCATGATCTTTTTGAAGCAATGAGTTGGATATAGGCTAATTTGGCCACTATCAAACTGACACATTCCAAGGTACACCGCCAATCTCGCTTCAATAAAGTTGGTTGATGTTGGTAAACTAACAGCAATGCAATCTACTGTTACACATGGCAACTAATAATGTTATGTATAGATCAATGTTGCATGGTGAAACACGTGACTTGTCATCATGTGGAAATGATTTTGATTTTGCACACAACAAAAAGAGCTTGAAGCATGGAGACACCATGAAGACGTAAGCCATGTATGTTGAGATTTTATATAAAATTATGTGATATCTTAGCCAAGATTTATTGCATGTGGCCTCCTATTTCTTAACTTCTATAGATACCCTGCTCGAGGACATAGATATTGACTTGAGAACCATTTTTGCATTTAGAGTCTTATTCTTACCACTTGAGCATAAGTCAACCTAGAAAAGAACCTCAACGGATAATTTCAAGCATAGAAAGACACGTATTGCTCAATATGTTAAAGCTTCTTAGTAAACTAGTGCAAATAAAAGGAAACAATGACATGAATCTTTGGATCCTTTCAAATAAGCGTTGAAAATTCTAAGACAAAGTGGCTTTTATGGATTGCCTTTATGAGCATTCATTCTCACATGGGAATATTCAAGAGAAAATTGAAGTTAAGATTCATGTACTTAGAGTTCTTAGTGCATATAAGAAAATCATCACTGCATTGCTCTCATACTAGTTAGTTATCTTTAATCAATCCTAATCGGACTCTTGTTAGTTATCTTTAATCAATCCTAATCGCTAATCGGACTATTGTGCATAAAGTGAGAGTATGATGGAGTGCAATTCTAATAAGTCGTGATCAATGTTAAGTAGAATAAATTAGGATAAAATCATCCTAGTTAGTTATCTTTAATCAATCCTTGGCATGTTTTCAACCATACATCGATGCTGATTTATCTGCATCTATTACGTGTGCATTCCATGGCAACTTATAAGTTGACATCGTCTTTGAAAAACATTTTTTGTCGAGATGGCAACGACTTTGTTTTTGAAACCTACGTCGATCACCACCCTAGTGTCACTATTAGTAGTCTCAAATTCAACCTTATATTCAATCTATGGTAATGTATGTATCCAAATTATGGTAATGAGCATGCTTGTAGAAGTTAAAGTTTATGCTATAGCTAAATGGCGTCATTATTCTAGGACATAATTGTAACTAAGATAGCTCTGGATCAAGGAGATGTAGGGTATACATGCTCTTTTAGGTGGAAGATTTGTGAAAGTTATTTGGATGTTACTTATCTAACTTCATGTATGAAAAATTGTGCAACCTATGGCCTCTATGAATGAGTTGCATCAAATTATGTAAGGTTTAATGTTCTGGTTGTGGAAAAATAAATTGAATTTCTTAAATGAATATAGATTTAACATTGGTAATGATTAAAGATTTCTGAAAGATTATTCATTTCATACCCTTAAGTTTTTGCTTTCTTTCAAAGTTCGTGCACAACACACACTTATTATGCAAGGGACAATTTTATGACATGTGTTGGACTTGTAGGAGACAACTGTGTGACAAATGTTGAATGCGAGGCAACGGATACTATATGAGAGCGATAATTTGGAGATGCCATTGTAGAGGAGGACATGGGTATCCAAGGAAAGAAAGGGAATAATATACACATGTGAACTAATGACAACAAAAGATTCAAAAGTTTGAAAATGAACAAAGAGATGGGAAGGTTCACCTAATCTATGCTGGACCAAAAAGGGGTTCTAGTTATGGGGGGCAGGCCACGTGCCAGTTTCAGGTCACATGTGGTTGTATTGGTGGTTAAGGGCGGTGTGGAGGCACGTGCACTTCACCTGCTACTGCTTGTGAAAGCAACCTTCTATCCTCCAATTTAAACAGATCTCTCAATTTCTCGTTTCTACCATATCCTTGTTTTGTCTTGTTACATGGTCCTTGTCCACCTATGACACCCTTGGCTATTATATCTTCCTGCCACTCTTTTACATATCGGATTCTCCCTTCATAGTCCTGTTGGCCCTTTTCAACACTTAGACACACATTTCTTGCACATCATATTCTGATATTTGCAAATAAGTGCATGATGTCATTAACTGGTTGCACCTTTTTTTTTTTGCTCTAGCAAAGCATAGGACAATCCTCAACCTCCCAAAAATATTATTTGAGTTAAAACACCTTAACACCCTGCTCCTTTGGGTTTTTATGCCTAAAACGGTCATAACGCCCTAGAGCATTGTTGCGAAGGCTCATAACGCCCTAGGGCGTTATCACAAAGGCTTATAACATCCTCGGAGCAGGGTGTTACGGGATAATGCCCTGGCCCTCGGGCATTAATGGGAATAAAATTCTCGGGCAATATGGCCAAGGCCAAAACGGCTCGGGCGTGTGCCCGCACGCCCTTGCCATTTTGGCCATGGCCATATTGCCATTAAATTTTATTCCCATAACGCCCTCTGGCCAAGGCGTTATCTACCCCATACAAGATGAGAACTAATATTATTTCTTGTCTATCAATAAATATTCACAATAAATATTCACCCTTTGGACTCGTTGGTATCCAAAGTTTTGCAAGGCCTAATATTCCGTCTCCATTGCCCTTATAAGTTATCTGAACATATACCATTTTCTTCTCATATCACGTGCCACATCCTTCTCAACCTCAAAAATCTTGTTAGCATTTCAATTTCCATATTTTTAGACACACAAAAGGGCAACCTTCCTCAAAAATATCAATCTACTTGCATATCAACTATATACATCACCAACTTGCGTTGCATAATGGCCAATGAATGTTTTTCCACAAGTAATATTCTCTAGGTCAAACTGGACTTTTTTCAATGAATAATCTTGCCTGTGAATTAACAAATAATATTGTCAATATACAATTTTTGGATTGACCTAGGGGTTGGGTTAGAGAATATTCTAAGAATGTTCCATATTAGTCAATAGAAGGCCTTGTTTTTGGGAGAATAATCTAGGACTACTCTTTTTGACGTATATCCGATGCATGCAATCATGGGTGACTACTATGTGAAATTTGTGTGTAAGTTTTAGTGAACTCACAATCAAGGATCAAAGCCTGGCCCTAAATCCGACAATGCAAGGTTGTCCTCGGGCGGGGTTGTTGTGGGGGGTGAGGGGGGAGGGGAAGGGATCATGGACAGTAATACATCTTTTGTGCTCTTTGTTTGGGTCCCCTAGACCTATTGATCTTCGTGGAGGTAGCATGCCAGAAACCAAAAGAGGAATCCATTTCAATCGGATGAACATGCCTAAGTCCATCAAAGTAAAAAATATATAATGTTTCGGCACTTTATATATGCTAAATAATACATCTAAGAAATTTATCGCGGCGGCCAAGGCCGCCGCGAACATTTGTCTTTACTCAAATTACCCACGTTGGGATTTTGTGAATTACTTATATGGAGATTTTGTAAATTAGCAATTAAAAAACTATACTGCTCAATTGCAAAACCGTTGGCTTGAAGGGTTCATGATGTTAGACCCATTGGTCTATTAGACACCTTATCCGAATTGAAAATTGTGGTTGGCAAATTTTCATTCTCGTTGGGATTTACTTGCCCCTTAGCCAACAAATCCTTAATTACACCATCATGTCCCTTGGTGTGAATAGCAACAATGTATAACTTGAAACTAGTCCTTTGGGCTACTTTACCTCCGAGCTAATTTCGTCATTGCTAATTTCTCTTCATTTATCTAGGCGTGTAGGACGTGTTGCTTGTGATGACCATAAGGATAGCATAAATGTATAGCATTCTAATATGTTGTAAATATCCTGGGTTTGCAATGCAGCATTGTATGTGATCAATCAGTTCATACATGCTACATCTAATGTTTAGAGATGAAGAGAAATTAATGAATTATAAAGCAATTAGAAACCAAATATGAGTGTTGTCCGGGACATCAGACTGGGCTTCTAACAGATGGCTTACTCAAGAGACACTTCTGATGGCAGCTTTATTTAATTAAAGATACTAAGAAAAATATCATGTTCAAATAGACTGTAGTAACATGTCACTCCTATACCATTGTGGGGGGAGTCTCCATGTTTTCCTATCAGTAGCAGTAACAGGCGCAACCTCTTTATTTTCTGGCATCATGCATTTGTCAGTTGGTCGCATAGAACATTCTCCAAAGGATTTGTTCCCACATGACGAGTTTACCGTGCGCAAATACGGACTGCTTCTCTGTTTAGCATACAAAATGGCATTTTGCTATAAGCATAGAAAAAGATCATTTACCATTGATGTCAGCAGCTCTGAAAGATCTGCATGACCTTGCACAAGGCTATATGATCGTGGCCATAAATGCTTTCCTGTGAATCTGAGATAGATTTAATATTTCCATTTAGCAATGAAGTATGTTCTCAAGTGCGGACCAATTTATTTCAGCATATTTCACAATTTATTTTCCCATCCATTAAATTTTACCAGCTAGGTAAATCCCCAGGCTGTATATGTCTATTCTGTGAAACGAGACATTGTTTCTGAGAATATTACAAAACAACTTAAACATTCTAAAATAGAATGCTAACAAAAGTTATGTGGTTTACACATCCATGATGACAACTGATTTTTCAGGATCTGTAGAGTCCAGAATTTTAAGGCATCCCATACCTGCCAATGCATAGAGCTAATCAAAATGTGCTAATAATCTACAATCTGCATATATGAATAATAATTTTTTTGGCAAACATAATGAGGTTTTCCTGTAGAAACGAGGATCGGCAGAGGAATACCTGAGTTTGGTCTTTTATATAAACCAAATCCATCAAGCGCAGGCGTTTTTCTTGCCAATTGGTCATTTGCTATTTTGCTCTGTATGTCTTAAGACACGTAAATCAAATGTCTCTCTGTTCATCACGAAAGCTATCCACCGGATGAAGATCGCCTTGAACCCATAATCAATAGAAGAATCAATCCAGATGTGACGGTTTACGATCTGGGGACGGCGATTTAGCCCATAGCCATGGACATAGCCATGTAAAGCTTCAAAAACATGCGGACATGAGCGGGCAAGGCCCGCTTTCCATAGGCGGAGCTCACAACCTTTGTTCCAAAATGACATGGTTGCAAAGCTTGGGTGCGACTAAAATCAAATCGGAGAAATCGTAAAAATGAAGAGTTAAAGGGATCTTAGCATCATATGTTTGTGGCCGGATATATCTATAGATCGGGCTTCCATCGCCAAAAGCTCCTCAGGAAGCTCATCTCAGCAGTTAAAAGATCGCAGAAATGGACATAGATCAAAATATTTGGCTTGAAATGCAAGCGTTTTAACCGTTTGGCCGGAAATATGAATGGGCGCAACATCGCCAAGGTATGTCGCCATAGCAAGAAACTGGATCCATGGCGACGGATTGCTTGGAGAACAAGAAAAGGGAAGACCACGTGTCGACCATGTGATATTTCCTTTTTAAGATTTTAGAAATGAAGAAAAAAATGTACGTGTCGAGCGCGGGGGTTGCTCTCAGCCCAGAAATATTAGCTTCTGATTTTTTAAGAACAGAAAATACACTGCCTTATATAAGGATAAGTGCATGACACATTACCATAAAGAGTTAATACCTATGTTAATTATTTATGTTAAAATAACAAGCATCTGATTAATTAGAGTTATTATTTAACTATGTTAACTAAGTGTGAGATTCAACTAGGATGGCCATCTTTGAGGACGTGGCATCAAAGTTTCTTAATTCAAGTTATAGTTTTTATGGGGTGATTCCGCATATATAAAACATAAAAAAAAAAATCCATATAGAACACATTAAAGGATTAAAAAAAGAGTAATAGAACAAAATAAAATGAAACTGGTGATTTGGTATAAGACCTAGTGGCTAAGATTTGTGCACTTTGGTTATAGGAGTTGAAACCCTATCTTATGTGGATGTTCTATGTATTTATACAGTATATGTATGCATAATATGACACGTCACCAGTATATAATTAGACCCTAAGTGTCAATAGGGGACACGTCACCAGTATATAATTAGACCCTAAGTGTCAATAGGGGATAACTTGGGTTAACCTAAAAGGGATTTTATTAGCTATGCTAAAAATATTAATGAATAAATAACCAAATTAGATTAATTAGGTTATAATTAGCTAAAGGAACCCAATAGGGAAGTGCCACCTAGCCCAAATCGATTGGCCAAGTGGGACTTGCCAAATTGGGAGGAGAAATTGGGTTCCTACCCGCATTTCTGCCCCAAAATTGATTTGGGAAAGAGGAGAGGAAGAGCAGCCACCAGTTGCTGTAAACAGACCTGCTGAATGGAGGCCTTTCGTGATAATAGCTCTAGCCAGGAGACTGGTTAGTCCCTAGATAGCTTGTATTTCCGTTAACACTTCTTTGAATAGATGGAATGGTTAAATTCTCTGATGATGATGGATACTTCGATGGTGTCTATATTCTTTCTTTCTGTTTCTTCCGTGTATTGGGGGTTAAGGGAAGGGTAGAGACCTAAAAGCTTCCTAGAACTAGCGATGTTTTTAGCTAGAACCCTTAAAACCCAATAATTGTTGCATGTGCACAAGAGCCCACCTGGCTGTGCATGCTATCTCATGATTCAGCACCAGACAACGAGCACAATGGTGAAATAGAGGTGGAGTCTTGCCTAGCGTGGCTACAAGACTCCTACAGTGTGCTAGGCTTATAGTCGGTCCTCGCGTTTGGGGTGGGGTATGGGTCCGACACCTCCTGGGTCGCAGGAAATGTGCCTATATATGGACGTCATGGGCTCGATGGGTGCGCCTAGCGGTCCATGGATTTTGGGGGGTTCAAGTCGGGTACGGCTGCGTGTGCACCTAGTGGCACGTATTCTCTAGCATACCCAGGGATCCATTATGTTCGGGGAGGTGACACTTCTCTGACCTGCCTCGTCGAACCGGAGAGATGTAACCCAGAGTAGTCTCATAGGGTGATTCCATGAGATTGCATCTCTGGAAGACTACAATCAACCCAGAGTAGTCTCATAGGGTGATTCCATGAGATTGCATCTCTGGAAGACTACAATCACGCCACGGCCTATTTCAGCCTATCTGCAAAGTGTGAACATGAGGGGCAGATGGAGTGGACTACCTTAGCTATTGTCTATGCCAGCCAATGCCATGTTATACTTCCGTCTGCTGATAACTTGAGGCCCTGACTGTCAGTTGACCCCATGGAGTCTGAGCCCAGGGTAGCGCCCTTGTTATGATAGGTTACGTATGTTACTATGTGCTTGTATTGTCGTTTCATTGATAATGATGGATGGGCCACCCTTCATGATGGTATATTATTTGAGCATGATTGTTGTATGCTAACATGTACGTATGCTTTTGCTGTATCGGGTTTCCATAGAGAACGTGGGATGAATGATACTTCCGTGTTCCTCGCCCGGACATTTGACCGTCCCAAGTGGTCCGAGTATGACAGAGGGTCCAACCATGGTGATGTAGTCGCCACGGGAGGAGAATTCTCGTATTTGTATGATGGGAGCATCGTATAGATACTGGGAGCGTCACAGTGGTATCAGAGCATGATTTTGGTAGACCAAATCATTGCACTGGCCATAGTCTAACTCGTTAGTTGGTAGGACTTTGTCATAGGTTAAGCCATCCCAACTTTATAGTTAGTAGGTGGGTTGATCTAGTTATGATAAGATTAAACTAGTTGAGTAGGAGAGTGTAAGCTAGAAGGGTAAGTGTGTTAGGTTGTGAAGCAAAGAGTTCGTGTGTTCCAAGCGCCATAACTTTCTCCAGGTAGCTCGGATGGACAAGATTTTTGCACCAGCATGTCGGGCATGATCCAATTACCCTAGGGGCATCAACATCTGGCATCGGAATGGGAGCAGCAGGGCCCAAAACCTAATCGGGCGCCGCTATACTTTCAGTGCCTTAGAATTTGAAAAGAAAGCCGTATTTGTTCAGCGGCGCCCGCGTATAAAAATGCATATTCCCGCCGTATAAATTAAAAAAAAAGTTTTGAAAAAGTTTTAAATTTTTAGTAAAGTGACGATTACTTTTCTTTTGTCTCACCTTCCTTCGCTTTAGTCGTCAGGCCGCCATAGTCACGCCCGGAAAGAAAGCTTGGTATACGCGCCGATACCCCCCCACCTACCCTACAAGCGCCTCGCTCCGCTTGTTCTTTTCCTTCCCCATGAATGTAAAACAAGCCTCGCGGTGCCTTAAGCTGACAACCTTAGCATGCCCCAAATATTCGCTGAGCTTGGGGAGCAACTCGCTAGTGACCCTGCCAAAGTGGAGCTACTTTCGATTGAGCTCGTGCAATGTTTCATCGCCGAGCATAAGATTTTTTACCCCATCTTCCACTTCTCTGAGTGCTACCTGATAAAACTTAATCACCTACAGCAACCTTACACCTTGGTCGATCAACCCGACCAAGTTTTGATGCTAGTCAAGTTCTATCCACCCCTCGTAAGTGAGAAGGTCCCCGAGGAGAGGAAGCCATTCGATGGAGGCCAACGAAAATCGAGAAACTTGCCCCAGGGATGATGCCCCTGAGATGGAGAGGGAGACCAAGGTCCAGGGAAATATGTCTATTTGGGAGATGGGCAACCATCATCGAAACCCTTCCCCTCCCACCAGACACGGCGCTGACAAGGCCACCCAAAGTTTTGCTTGGGGTGAGGTCCCATCCTACCTTTCGGTGGACCACCTGATAGCTATCCAGATGGACATGCAAGCTAGCCTAACCGATCACGAGTATAGCATTTGAAGTGTGGTTTGCTTACGTGACATGGCAACATTGTATATTAATGTGTTACTCTCAAGGCAAGGGATAACTATTGGAAGGGGAGACACATTATTTGAAATACCAATAAAAGATGATTACACTATAAGGATGGGGTCGTGGAGAAAAACAAGGCTACCTATCAATATGTTAAAAGGGCATCGATTCTTTAGTCTAAAAAGGCCAAGGCTCTAATTTAGGGGAGTTTCATAAAGGTAATGGGCCTTTTCTTAAAAAAAGGGACGTAAGCCAAGATAAAAGCAGAGGCATCGACCTGTTACAGAAGGGAGATGGGCGACATGAATAGTAACTCTTGGATAATGAACAGTGGCTTTGAGCCATGAATAGAAATTCATGGGCAAGTACCGGCAGCGGGAGATCAGAGTTGGGCAGCGGATTGTCTACAGCGGCAGACCTATATGCCTGTAGAAGTTCGATAGAAGGAATTACTACAGAAGCCGACCCTTTGCTCGGAATGGCTAGTCCTTAATTTGGAGCCGACTTCAGCATACTAGCATAGTATATCAGCATAGCTTTGGAGACCATCATGCCTTCTGCATCTGAGGCGTGAAGAAGAGTGGTCGCCCAACTCCGATGAGGAACCACGGATTTGCCATTAAGGAGAACCTTAATTCATTCAGAAGCGGGAGGTAGATTTGTAGTCCAGAGGAGGATCCTTCTTATCTGACAAGGGATGATAGTCTTTGCTCCAGAGCTACGTGGAGTAGATAGAGATTTGAATGTTTGTATTTGCCATATTTGCCATAAGCCCTGTGGACCCGGTTGGATGGTTAACCGTGTACTTCAATATATTTGTCTGAGATATATGATAATCGGATCTTATTCTACAATTAAGATGCTGTTGATTAGTTGTTTAGTTCCCCATAAACAATGAATTGTATCAAGTGGTATCAGAGTGGAAGTTGCGATTCTTATGGAATCTATGGGCTGAGGGAACATCACTGAGATTTTGAATTTTTGCTTGAAATTGGAATCAAGAAGACAGAACCAGTGTGGTGGCATCATACTCTAAGGCTGCGAAATATCAAGATTTTTGCAAGCTTGTGCTGCAAGTATAGATGGGTTTAACTTCGTCAAAGAAGTATTGAGGCGAAGTATAAGTTATGGGCATTGAATGTAAGGAGGATTTGGCGACTATTGGTGCAAGCGAGCCTGGAGCATCCGTAACAGAGAAAAAAAAAAAGACTCGGTGCCTTCGTGGAGAATGCTCGAAGCATATGGGACCGACTTGTTGAGAACGAGTTCGGATGATTGGGGAAATTCCTATGATCCTTTGGGGATTATGGAATAAGTAAAGGCGACTACTGGGTTGTCGTGAGAAAGCTTGTCTTGAAGACAAGTAATATCTGTTGTACAACATTGAGCTCTGCTTTAGTCATAATAGCTGAACTACCCGCCATAACCTCTTGCCATCTTTAGAAGTCTATCTTGATCATCTGAGCTTATATAGCTTCCAATCTTTAAGCCTGAGTATGGAGAACTGCAAAAGCATCTTGCTTGGGATTGCGGAGTCAGATCGTGGTGATTTGAGAGGCTGGTTGGCCGTGGTATAAATATTTGACTTTGGAAGTCATTCATATTAACACTTGACCTTATTTGTAGGTTTGCTTCGTGATAAGCATTGGGGAGGGACTTTACATACAAGCTGTCAAGGATACAGACGCAAAAATTTGGATGTGAAATCTCAAATTGTCTCCTATGGGACAGACTTATGGGTAAAGTTCGTAAGTTGACTTTCTTTTTGCGAACTAAAGAGTAAAATTTTATTTCTTGTGTGCACCCATGGTAGATTGGTAATTACGATTGCAACGTAATAGGCCGGAGCATAGTGCACTAATTGTAAATGCGTCTTGGTAGATCAGTAGTTATGTCTGTAGCACAATAGGCTTGAACAAGAGTGCATTAGATGTATATTTTTGAGCGGTAATTGTGGTTGCAACACAACAGGCCTGACAAAAATTGCATCTGTATCGCGGAGATACAATCAAGTAGTACTGCGGAGGTACGAAAGATAATAACATATTGTAGAGATATAATTGTTTTTGCAGGGATTAAAAGAATAGGGACACAGAGGTTCCAAGATATAAGGTACTGTGGAAGTACAATAGCGTATATAACTATTTCTCGAGTTCACAGGGTCTGAGAAACTCCCAGGTGCATGTTGATTGTAAAACAACCACCTTGAGAAGGGATGGACCAAATTGGAGTGTATTTGGACAGTCGCGAACGATCTCTTTTTGAGAAGGGATGGATTGATACGGAGTATAGCATGGGGGAGTGGTCCACGACGACAGGGTTATGTGGCATGGCAAAGTATGGCAAACATTGTATGTTAATGTGTTACTCTCAGGGCAAGGGATAACCATTGGAAGGGGAGACACACATCACTAGGGACCTTTATTATTTGAAATACCAATAAAAGGTGATTCCTAGGATGGGTCCTGATCTACACACAAGAGGCCGAAGTGAAGTGGTGTTCTCATTGAGCTTTGAAAAAACTTTGAATACAAAGAGCTCCTGTAGGGTCGATGAAAAATGCTTAATACTATATGCTCCGAAATATAGACAATTCTCAAGAGCATTTCATCTTCAAACTTGATTTGAGTACAAAAAGTCTGGCCAAAGCCAGGAATAGGTCAAAAGATATTGTAGAGAAAGGGGAATTAAAAGACAGTTAACCTGTAGATATTCTCCCCAACAAAATGGTGTTGCAGAAAGAAAGAATAAGACCATATTAAATGCAATCAGAGCTATGTTAAAGCATACAGGACTTCCCAATTTTCTATGGGAAGAAGCAGTAAAGACTGCTGTACATGTGCAAAACATGCTGCCATCTGTAAGCGTAAGAGGTTCAATACCTGAGATGCTATGGTTTGGTATAAAACCAGCATACAATTACTTGAGAACATATGGTTGTTTAGGATTTGTTCATATTCCAAAGGAGAAAAGGCTTAAACTGGATGACATGGCAAGGATTGCATACCTAGTAGACTATGATGATGTTTCTAAAGCATATCGGATGTATGATCCAGCTAGCAAAAAAATATTAGTGAGTAGAGATATCTCGTTTAATGAGAAACAATGCTACAAAGGTAATAGGTTTATCACTGGAAATAGTAAGCAAAAGGAGAGTTGTCAAGAAATGGAGACAAAAGGAAAATTGGACAATATTTTAATAGATGATGATGACACTAAATCTGAAAATGTTATGCAGAGACAAGAAGCTATAACTGACCCAACGTGTGCAAATATTTCAGATCAAGAAGAGAAGGACAATACATCATTACAAACAACACAAGTTCCTGGACGGAGAACAAAGGTACAAGTTCTACAGGACGAAGCAAAGGTAAGTCTTGATGACTTTGGTAGAGATGAGCTTGGTAGAAGTAAAAGGCTAAGACAAGAAGCTGCCAATTTAAACTTAATAGAAATTTTAGCCATATTAGATACTGAAGCACCCAAAAGTTATGACGAAGCCATGAGGGCCACAGATGCTACAGATTGGAAAAGGGCCATGGAAGAGGAATTAAGTGCATTCAAGAGAACAGAAACTTGTGAATTGACAAACTTACCCAAAGGTATCAAGAGAACAGAAACTTATGAATTGACAAACTTACCCAAAGGTAAGAATGTAGTTGGCTACAAATGGATTTTCAAGGTAAAACAAGGAACTGACGGGAAGGATATCAAGTACAAAGCTAGGCTAGTCGCACAAGGTTTCACTCAAAAACAAGGGATCGATTATGATGACACGTATTCTCCAATAGTTAAAACGTCCAACATCAGAATGATGCTAGCATTAGCTAATGCAAGGGATCTGGAGATACATCACATGGATGTAAACACTGCCTTCCTGAACGCTCAATTAGAAGAAGAAATCTACATGAGACAGCCACGTGGATTTGAGGAAGGTAAGAATAAAGTCTGGAGGTTGAAAAGGGCAGTTTATGGTCTCAAGCAATCGCCCAGACAATGGTATCTTTGCATGGATACTTATCTCAAGGAACAAGGGTTTGTTAAGCTTAAGGAGGATGGAAATATTTATTTGTTCAAGCAGGGATCGGATTTCTGTTATATCGCATTATATGTTGATGACAACATAACGATCAGTAGTAATACAGATATTTTGGAGAAATGCAAGACAATCCTGAAAGATAGATTTAAAATGACTGATTTGGGACCACTAAAGAAATTTTTGGGAATTGAAGTTTATAGGGACAGGAAAAATAACGTTTTGACTCTTTATCAAAGTCAAAATATCACAGGAGTGCTAAAAAGGTTTCACATGGAAGATTGCAAAGCAGTAAATACTCCAATGGCAGTTGGAAGCAGGTTATCCAACAAACAATGCCCAAAATCAGAAGAAGAGAAAATTGAGGCACAAAACTACCCATATCGAGAATTAATTGGTTGTCTGATGTACAGTGTTGTTTCCGTACGGGTATGGTACCTTTCAAGTACTTAGCATACCGTACCAGAGGTACGGTACGTACGGAATGAAAAATGAAATGTTTTTGCTTCAATTTTTTTGAGTTTTCAACACAAGTACGGTAAGTATTTTAAAGGTACGGTACGTATTTTATAGGTATTTTATAGGTACTGTAAGTATTTTACAAGTATTTTATAGGTACGATATGTATTTTATAGGTACGGTAACAACACTTTTTAACGTACTGGTTTTTTTTTCGGTACGTTAAAAACTCAGAGGTACGTTACGAGGTATGATACGTAAAATACTTACAGTACCGTACAGGTACGGTAAGTACGTAACAACACTGCTGATGTACCTAGCCAACTATACTAGGCCTGATATAGCGTATGCTGTAAATATGTTAAGTAGATATTGCAATAATCCAGGGATCAACCACTGGCAAGCTGCCAAAAGAGTCCTAAGATATCTCAAAGGTACAATCAACTATGGTATCATCATGTTCAGCTCTGAAAATTTAGAACTTATGTCATGCTGATTGGGCTAGGGACTTGGATGAAAGAAAGTCAACTTCAGGTTTCATTCTAATGCTTGGTGGAGGACCAATCTCATAGAAATGTAAAAAACAACATTCTATAGCAATGTCTTCTGCTGAAACAGAATATTCTGCAACTACTCTAGCTGCAAAGGAGATAGTATGGATTAGGAGACTACTGGCTGAGTTGGGAATGAAACAAAAGGATCCATTAGTATTATAGTCAGACAGCACTAGTTGTATAGCCATGACCAAAAATCCAATATTGCATGAAAGGACAAAACACATAGAGCTAGAAATGCATTTCATAAGAGACTTGATGAGCATAAATATTGTTCAAGTGAAGTATGTGAGTATAGACAAACAACTGGCTGATATTTTGACAAAACCACTGGCAGATAATAAATTCAGGATGTTAAGAAATATGGTAAGTTGCAAAAGTTATAATATGCAGGGAGAGCATCAAGATTCAGATCTATAGCTGACCTTGAGTTTTGGTAATGCTTGAAATATTGCAGCACTCGTTTAAATGCAAGGAATTTTTGAGGTGAATCAGGTTATTTGCTATGAAATTCAACTAAGGAAGGTTGCAGATCACAGATATTGCATGCTGGGAGAGTTATATATTCAAATACAACTACTATAACATGAAAGGGAGAGTGATAGAATTTGGGTTTATATTATAGTGATCTGAGAATAGAGGCAAGATAATCTGACTTAAGGTTTGAGCCTACAGAACGTTTAAAGGGAAAACGTGAAATATCCTATGGTCAAATAAGCGACAAAATTAAAGGTTAAATATTAGTCTTAAGGATGCTCTATGGTCGCCCAATGTTTTCAGAGACAATGGCATTGGTCAAATGAGGTGAAGCCATGATACATTATCTTGAAAAGGAAGGTTTGAATCAGAGAAGGGCGCGTTGATCTTCATGATCGGCACCGCCTAAAATAAACAATAAGAAGGAGCGAATTAATGCACAAGATAAGCTGACTTAATCGGATGTGCTGTTTTGCAGGAGTATGCTTGGGCTTTCGAAGCTAAGATCTCAAATATCTATACGATAATTGATATTTCATTCCTCTGCTCTCTCTAGGTGACACTGGAATATTTTTATTCTTAGTGCTATAAGCTGATATTTTGTTTATGCTATAACTTGGATAAAACATAAGTGTTTTGTTAAGATCTTCTCAATTAATATTAACACTTGAACCTTGTCCTTCCAGTGTGCCATCCAATCTCTAACCTTTTCATGTTTGGTTAGGTCCGTAAGGGGTGCGGCCAGCTTAGCAAAGTCTTTCACAAACTTGCAGTAATATCCGGCCAACCCTAGAAAGCTGTGGACTTCGGACACATTGAATTGGCCAATCTTTTACGCTTCAATCTTGGCTGGATCTGTGGCTATCCCTTCGGCCGAAACAATATGTCCCAGGTAGTCAACCTTGTTGGTTGCAAACCGACACTTGGAGAACTTGGCACAAAATTGGTGGCGTCTCAATTTTTGCAAGGCCAACCGAAGATGACGCTCATGGTCTTCTAGGGTTTTACTGTATACAAGGATCTCATCAAAGAATATGATGACAAAATTATCAAGATACTCGCGGAAGACATCGTTCATCAACCTCATAAATCTGGCTGGAGCATTAGTTATCCCAAATGGCATGATAGTGAATGCATAATGCCCATAACATGTCCGGAATGCAGACTTATGGATGTCATCCTCCTTAATTCATATCTGGTGATATCCCGAACAAAGATCAATCTTTGTAAAATACTTAGCCCCTTGTAATTGATCCATTAGATTGTCGGCACGCGGTAAGGCATACCGATTCTTAATCGTGTGCTTATTGAGTTGGCGATAAATGCACATTCTTAAAGTGCCATCCTTCTTCTTTTCAAAGAGAATTGGAGCACCAAAAGGTGATAAATTTGGTCGAATGAAGCCCAATTTAAGAAGCTCCTGCAACTGTTTCTTAAGCTCCGTTAATTCAGGGGTACTCATTCTGTATGGAGCCTTACTGATAGGCTTGGTGCTTGGTTCTAAGGTAATTTCACATTCCACGCGTCTAAAAGGTGGCAATCTATGAATCTCATCTGGAAAGAACAATTTCCATTGCTAAGAACAATTTCCTAAGAACAATTTCTAAGAACAATTTCTATTGCTGGAGGCAAGCTATCAATAACTTCATATTGTTTGGACTTGGCGTCTATTGAAGCAAGTCGAATCATACAAACAACTTGATACTTCTTGATCGCCCTATCCAATTGACGTAATGATATGGCACTGCATAATTAGGATAACTGGTTTACCTGTTATAGTTACCCAAGCTCCATTAGCTGCATTGAAGGTGACCTCTCACTTTTCAAATCAATGTTTGTTTTTGCAGCAGCCAAGAATTCCATACCCACAATAAGATCGTAATGGCCAATGTTCATGATCTCAGCTCCTAGAGCAATGGGTGCTCCTGGCAACTGGATATTCAAATTGATGCGTCGACCCTGCGTGTGGCGCATGGCCCCACTAGCCAACGTGACTGGACGTGGCTTTGACTTCGAAGGAGTGAGCTGCAAAGCTTCTGCCATTCTAGGGAAGGCAAAATTGTGTGTACTACCCGTATCCATGAGAATGATAAAGGGCTTAGAGTCTCTTGGCCAATCGAGGATATGACAGATGGTTGACTATATGCTTGTCCGGTCTCAATAGCGGCATAAATGTGAGACTCACCTTGAATATAATCTGGTGCCTCCTCGTCAGCAACGCTCTTCGGTTCGCAAGCCTCCCAATCCACTTCGGCAAGAGCAGCTTGGGCAGCCTGGGTAATGTATGGGCATTCTTGCATAATGTCCCGGATGGAAGCATCGATAACAAGCTTTGTCCCTTGTAACTGGACACGAGCCTCCTTTGGGATTGCTTGAAGAATGTCTCGGACAGCTCCCTTGGTAGTAGCAGATTTATCTGGGACCGTAAAGGAGACTTTCTTATCCTGCTTCTGATATCCAGCTGATGAGGGAGGCCCCGGGCTAGGTGAGCGTCCCTTGTATGGTGCATAACCCCTGTTCTGACCAAAAGTAAAGGGCCATGGCGGCTGGTACTTAGGGCGTGTCCTCCTCCAAGCTAAGGGCCTTCGCCTCTGCTTCCACTATTGTTTTGGGATCAATGGATCGAACCATCGTTCTAATAGTAGGGGATAACCCCTCAATGTATCCCTCTACTGTCCTGCGCTCATTTATCTCCGGGACATACAATCATAACCACATGAACTCATCCGTGTATGCTTGGATGGTCATGTTCTTCTGCTCCATGCGATATAAGGTCTGAATCTGCTGGCAATGATGAGCTCTGTGGACATAATGAGACTTAAAGGCTTTGGCAAAAACCTTGTATCGGACCTACCCCGCGTCAATCCATGAGAGGGGGCGTATCCTGTCCACCAAATACGGGCAGTCCTGTAAGATTAGTGGTGGCAACCTTGCCAATATCCTTTTCTGTCATTCCATAAGATTTTTCGAACTCATGCATCACATCTAACCAAGATTCGGCATCCATTCCCGACCTGGTTTTGCCCGAGAACTGTGCCAACTTGCGGTTCTTCAAGATGCTAGTGATGGCAGAGTCTACGATTTTCTAGTAATTCTTTTTCTTGGATTTGGCATGGTCACCTTCTGATTCAGAAGATTCTGATGATCCAGAGGGTTCCGAGGTGATGAGCTGCTCTGGGCATGCTTTGAGCTGGTGAATGTATCTGGAGCAGGTACTAGTGCAGGTAGCGGTGGCTGTTGATTGGGTAAAACAGAAATCTTAAGCCCATATTCCTGCGGTGTCGGTGGCGGATTGTTATGCAGTACATATGCTTGGAGCTCAGTAAGTTGACGCTTCATAAGTGTGAGCACCTGCTCTGGAGTAAGACGACCAGGTTGCACTGGTGTCGCCTATGGAGGGGCATGTGCACCGTCTAAAATATAAATGAAATTGAGATAAGCACAACATGTCACATGATTATCATAAGACCATTAACACAAAATTGCTTGATATTAAGATAGACGTAAGGTTACATTTGGCATAATGCCCAAATAGACAGGAGCTTGGTCTATGGTGCTGTGAGTGGATGGAGTACCAGATGAAGGATACCCTCCCTTACACAGCGCACTAAATTATATTTATGCCCAGCTTGGATAATGAGATCCTAGTATTCTAAGGTCGGGTTTATAATTAAGAGGTTGAATAAGTTGTTCATCGCCTGATACAGTTCGCATAAGTGATCATCCCGCATCCAGGAATGCTCCCTCGTGGGTGCAGTCCCAATAGGACCAACTTCGTTGCATGGTGCATCACAAGTTTCGAGTAGCTTAGTCACGGAATGTATCTGGTAGTGACTCCTGCTCATCAACTCCGGAAAAATACTCTTACCATACAGGAATCAGACCTTCCTCCAATAAATGAATATCCTGAGTCCTCTGACTCGGATATATCCTCGGGAGGCACTCTATTGCTGAAAGGAGAAGGATCTCGCATTCATGAAGAGATGACACCAAAGAATATTAATTTTTCCACCCCTGGGAAAATTGCAAACAGCCCTGAGATGGGTGATATTCTCTTAGGTATGATGGAAAGGGAATTGGAAATTGAAAATGGTGAAAGAATCCCTGTCACTCCAGCAAACAATTTGGAAGATAACTCCAGGTATAAATTCTATACCAGATCCCCTATGGAGGAGCTACCCATTGGTTCGGATGTGATAGAAACAGAAATTGATCCAGATGGAGGATCAAATATGGTTCCTTCTATCACAATCCCCATAAGTCCTCTGCAAAACAGCCAAGATGAAGTTGATCAATCTGAGTACAGGCCTATAACACCATCTAGCCTAGGACTGGATAAATCCAGTGGACTAATCAGTCTGGATGGCCGGGTAGTACTCAATCAAACATCAATTGGCCTGGGGTCAAACCCAATAAGTCCAAACGAACTCGAGAAAAATGAGACTTTGGCTAAACCAAATGAGGAGCAGGAGAAATATTTCACCCCAATGGTCAAAAAGAGCAGCAAAAAAGTTCAGTTTTCAGTTGACAGCCCGGCCTTTAACTTAAGGTCTCAGGCAAAAATCAAATATCCTGCATAATGAGGATAGTAACATGGAATATGAGGGGTATAAAGGGCCCCCTCAAAAGAAAGAGGGCACTCATAGCCCTTAGGGAGATGAAGGCAGACATCATACTTCTCCAAGAACACAGACTCCCGAGCTTTGAATCCCAACACCTGGGTGCCTGGATCATTCCTAATGGTGATTCAGTCTATACCTCTGCTGATGGAACCAAAGGAGGTATTTGCATGGTGCGGAAAGGCTTCTCTTGCAGCCAGAAAGTTGTACATGCCTCAGGAAGATGGACTGTGGCTGTTTTGGAAAAAGGAGTTCAGAAAATTGCAATAATTAATGTGTATGCTTCCACAGAACCAGGTGAAAGAGCTGATCAGTGGATACAAATTAAACAGTGGATGGAAGGCAATCAAATAGACAACTACCTCATAGCTGGAGACTTCAACAATACACCAGAATGGGATCAGAAATTGGGAAAGAAAATGAACATGTCAAAGAAAGAAAAAATGGCTTGGGATCTACTAATGTCCAATTTCATATATATCCCGCCATCCTCATCACAAACCTTTTTCTGGAGTAATAAAAGAAAAGGGGATAATAGAACCTACTGCCTTTTGGACAGATTTTATATATGTAACAAATCTATGTCCACATGGGATACACTGGTGGTTGCTGGAGATACAGGAAATTCTATTTCTGATCATATACCACAATTTTTGGAGGATAAAGCTGCTGCCTCTAAAGGAGGACATAACATCCCATTCAAATTTAATACAGAGTTGCTGAACTGTAAAAAATTATGTGATGAGTTCAGGACCTTCTATTGCTCTCTTCCCCCCTTGCCAAAAACATAATCCATGAAGGCTTTTACAGCAAAACTGAAGATGTTTAAGGGTTGGATAAAGAATTGGGGAAGAGAATGGACTAGGGAAAAGAGAAAGGAAAAGCATGCCATTTATCTTCAAATAAGTGAAATCAGGAAGAACCTCTTCCTCGATAAGGATAATAAGCAGATACAAGAAGAGGAGGAGGAATTGGAGAAAAAAGTCAAATTAATTGAAGAGAGAGAAGCCAAAGCTCTTGCAGTGAGAAGCAGATGTCTGTATGTCAATGGTATGGACAAGAGGAGCTCGGCCTTTTTCTTTAGAGCAGCCAAGAGCAGAATTCTCAACAATGGCATTGTCAAGGTGGAAGATGAGCAGGGGAAAAGTATTGAAGATAAAAAAGGCATAGCAGAGTACTTCCAGGATGAGTACAGGAAAATGTTCCAGAACTATCAGGTTGATGAGCAGGTCATTGAAGATTTCTTCCAGAATATCCCCAAAGATGATGAGATCAAGGATGATGAACTAATGGCCATTCCTCAAGAGAAAGAAATATGGGAGACCCTAAAATCTATGGCTGCTGGGAAGAGTCCTGGGCCAGATGGATTTCAACCAGAATTCTATGTTGAATTCTGGGAAATAATGAAAGATGATCTGATCACTTTCTTCCAAGGAGCTTGGAAAGCTACCAGCATTAACCCAGCAATTAATGCTGGTCACATTACTCTCATACCAAAGGTGGACAGCCCAAAAGGAATAGGGGATTGGAGACCAATCTCTCTGACAAATACATATAAGGTGCTGGCTAAGATTTTAGCCAACAGATTAAAAATATTTCTACACTCGACCATTAACCCTTGTCAATCAGCATTCCTACCCCAAAGGAACATATTGGAGAATTACATTGGTGCTGCTGAAGGTTTGCATTGGAACAAGAGGTCGGGGCAGAATTGTATGCTTCTCAAGCTTGACTTTAAGCGTGCATATGATACAATCAGTTGGCAATTCCTGGAGAAAGCTATGGCATACATTGAACTCCCAAGTTGTGTTTATAAAAAGGTATGGAGCTTTAATGTTAATTCAGCTTCAGCTTTAATTATCAATGGAACTCCTTCCAAGTTATTTAAGTGCCAAAGAGGAGCCAGACAGGGATGTCCTTTGGCACCCTATTTGTTCCTCATTGTTGCTGAAATGGTCACCAGGAAGGCCATGCAAATGCAAAGGGAGGGGGAGATTAAGAGTCTTGAACTTCCAGATAACAAAGGATTCTTTACAATGATGCAGTATGCAGATGACACTTTTATCTTCTTGGATAAAGAAGATAAAAGCTTGGAGAATTTCTTGTCAGCTATGGACAAATTTGGTGATGCTGCAGGTGTCAGGCTTAATAAGCACAAGAGTGCTATCATTTATGACTCCCAGGACACAATGTTACAAGGAATCAAGGTTTTAAACTGTAAGTCTGCCACAAGTATCCTGGGTATTCCTTTATCTATGAATAGTTCTTTACAGGGATTATGGGAACCAATTGTCACAAGAATCAAGAAGAAGTTGTCTATGTACTCCTCCTCTTTATCACTGGCAGGAAGGGTAGAAATTGCAAATGCTGTTATAAGCAGCACACATGTGTACTCATCAGCAATTGTGGGAGACAAGAATTCCTACAATAAAATGGAAGCAGCAATTAGGAAGTTTATCTGGCAGGGATCTCATAAAGTTGCATGGTCTGATTTAATTAAATCTAAGAAGGATGGAGGATTAGGGTGCAAAGACATGTTTATTCAAGCTCAGGCCCTAGCAGCCAAAATGATATGGAAGGCAATCTATGCTATCAGGCCATCCCCTGCTCTGCAGCTAGTGAGGTACTGGGTACAGGAATCTCTTCCTGTAGGTAGCCACACACTGAAACATCAACTGCCAGACTCGGCTTTCTTCCAACTCTCCCCATGCCCAGGTACATCAAGTATTCTCAGAAGAATGTTGGAAGCTTGGAATAATGCTGCCCTGTGCTATAGACCTCCAAACATTGATGATACAAGTAAAGATGTCAACTTCTTTTGGCACCCAGATTTTGCACCAGCCAATGTAGGTTGCCTAGCCTTAAAACATCCTCAGAAATACATGCAATGGCATAAAAGTGGAATTAGGAAGTTTGAAGACTTGAGGGTACAGGGAAGATGGATGACATGGGAGGAAGTTGCAGGAAAAACAAAGGGATCAGATTTAGATAAAGAAATATACATGGCAGTTATGAGCAAGATAGAGAATTATGGTGAATTTAGCAGCAATTCCAGCTCATGGCATCTGAATATGAAGGAGTGGTACTCTGTTAGAGTAATATACAATGCCTTAGTACCAAAGAAACCATCCAAGGCTGGGACTTTGTGGCAGTGTGAGGAAGGAAAGATTGCAGACATTTGTGCCCAAGGCTGGTCCTCATACACAGTCAATAAAATTAAGGCCTTCAAATGGATTGCTCTTCATCAAAGCTTACAAACAAATTATAAGAGAGCCAAGTATGATGGATCTGTTTCGTGTTTGTGTCCCCAATGTGGAGAAGTGGAAACCTCGAATCATGTGTTTATATGTTCATGGTTGGCTGATTTTTGGAGTTGGTCTGCTCAACTGAACAAAGGGGTACCTACAGAATTAAACCTTTTAAGCTTTTGGGATACCAAAGATAAGGTGGAGAATACCATGAGATCACTGAGTTGCTGGGCTATTTGGCTTCATAGAAACAGAGTGGTCATTAATAAACATCCCCCTTCAAACATATGGCTTAAGAGAACCTTTGTGGATCTCATTCAAATTACTGCCATAGCCCATAAGATGTTAAAAGGGAAGAAGTATGATCCAGCATGGAACACACTGGGAAAATTCTATGGATTGTATGATTTTTACTTAACCAATCTAACAATTTCAGATGATGTCTTGCACAGATGCGCAGAGGAGACTCAGTAGAGTGGGGAGCATGGATCGGGCAATGGGTACAGCAGCAAATTCGGATGACGAGGAGTCCCAATTGTCCAATTCCGAGCTGGAGGAAAGATTTATTCAGCTCAAGCAAGAGGTGATTCACGCTAAGGCCATCAAGAAAGTTCTGAAACGGGCAGAAGTATGGAGGTTTAACAGCCTTAAGCCACACTTCACCAATCTCTTCCATAAGTGGCAGCAGAAGAGAGAAGCTCATGTATTGCTTCTCCTCGACTTTACTAACTTTCAGATCTGTGTACTGGATACCCTCCTCACTATATTGGGTAATCGAACAGTAGCTGACCTTACAGTTCAGGATTTAGTGGATAATGAGTGAAGTGGAAAACAGGTTTCTGGAAAACTCTACCAGTCCAAACAGTTATTTTATTTTGTTTAAACTATTTATATGTTTGGCTGTTTTAGTATGGTTCATGGATCCGTTCTATAAGGACCATGTTTCCAAATTTTGCATCATGATTCCCTTAGTTAAGGATCATGATCTTTGGATTGTTATTATCCTTGTCTTTTTGGGTATGTCTCCTATGATATACCAACTGCTGATGTATCTTTTCTAGATGCAATATAAAACCAACCTTGCCATTAAAAAAAAAAAAAAAAAAAAAAAATTACATTGCTGCCATGGAGGGTCTTCACTGGAATTTCTCAACAAAGCAGAATTGCATTTTGTTGAAATTAGATTTTTCCAAAGCATTTGATACTGTGAGGTGGGATTTCCTGGAATTTGCTCTCATTAAGCTTGGTGTCTCTAAAAAGCTTATTAAGCTAATTATTGGGCTTAACCAAAGATCTCAGTCTGCTATCCCATAGGCCAATTGGTCTCCGTGGACGCTAAAAACCTATTCTATTCTATTCTATTCTATCTTAATCAATGGTTCTCCTACAAGATTTTTCTCTTTAGCTAGAGGTGTAAGGCAAGGGTATCCTTTAGCTCCATATTTATTTTTTGCAGTTGCTGAAATGCTAACCTCTGCTATTCATTTTCATCAAAATGCCAATGATCTGCACGGTCTCACTCTCCCTGATAATTCCTCTCTCACCATTTCCCAATATGCAGATGATACCTTTACATTTCTTAAAAATGATCCTTCAAATATTGAATTCTTCTTTAAGATCATTGACTCTTTCAGTGCTGCCTCAGGAGTTCACTTAAACAGGGATAAATGTGTTATTATTGGTGATATTTCTACTGATTACATCTCTGGTATTAAATGTGTCCATTCTAATGATTCAACAAAACTTCTTGGCATGCCTCTGTCCACTAATCCATCAATTAAAGGTCTATGGTCTTCTATTATCTCTCGGATCAAAAAGAAATTGTCCAACTATGGCAGTTGCTTATCTCTAGCTGCTAGAACTATTATTGCTAACTCTGTCATTGCTAGCTCCCATATCTATTTCTCATCTGCTCTTCTTGGTCCAAAATCTGTTTACCAACAATTAGAAAGGATTATTAGGAATTTCATTTGGGGCAAGCATCATATGGTCAACTGGAAAACTATTTCTAGAAGCAAAATTCAGGGGGGGCTTGGATGTAAGAATCTTCTATTTCAAGGGTATGCTTTGACAGGTAAGTATGTGAGGTCTCTTTTTCAAGCTAATAATCATGCTTCTATCTTTATCAAGCACTGGCTTTCTTGCAGTCATCTTAAAGGGCATCCCCCAGTGCTGCATCAATTACCCTCATCTGCTTTTTTCAATCTGCAATCTGGTTCAAACACTTCTCCTCTATTGAGAAATATTATCTATGCTTGGAACTTGTCTCATAAAGCATTCACGCACATGGATCTTCATAACTGTCACCTTAGATCTTCTATTTTTTGGAATCATGTATTATCTAGTGATAGCTCCTCTCCTCTGGCAATTATTCATCCCAGGATTTACAAAAAATGGAGTGATTTTAACTTCCTGACCTTAGGTGACCTGAGAGTTAACAATAGATGGATCACTTGGACTGCCTTCAAGCAAATAATAAGGGGAACCTTTTCTGATAGAAAATTATTCAGGCATATTATGCTAAAAGTCAATTGGTCTAAATTTAGAGGCCAATACAGTTTCTACACATGATTGGACTCTTAATAACAAAGGAGCTTACAAAGTTTCCTCAATCTACAAATTTTTGAACAAGTCATGTACTACCTCCAAAGCCAAACATTTCTGGAATATCTCAAATGAAATCGAGTTCAAACTATTTAATAATGTTTGAAACTCTTACTTAACTCCAAAGGTTGAACACTTCATCTGGCTTCTTGCTAATGGTAGTGTTCCCAACTTAGTTTCATTTGCTAAACACCAATCCAAAAATGCTGCTCCTATTGATTCTCATTGCCCCCTGCTTTGCAATGACATTGAGGATATGAATCATATTTTTATCTGTCCCAAATTATATTCCTTCTGGAATTGGTTTGAACACTATTTTAACATCTCCAAGCCTACCTCTTTGTTGAATTTTCTCCTAAATGATGATGCCTTTATTAACTCCTTGTGGAATTGCATTATGGAATATATGGAAGCATAGAAACAGATGTTTATATGGCCAACATTCTGCTTCTTGTACATGGATTAAATTGCATATTATTTATGATTTGGAATTGTCTGCCACTTGCAACAAAAACAATAAAGATAATCACTTTGATGGGAGATGGAATAATTTGGGGGTTTTTAATGGTCCTTATAATTTATTTAGATTACATTGTCATGATGAATTTACTGACAGTGACATCTTATCTATCAGATTACATGAACAATCTCAGAGCGGATCTTCTACATGAATATCAGATTTATGTTGAGCAGTTAGTTGATCATGACATTGAGTACTCAGAAAGTCTTTGGATAGGATTAGTTAGAGGCAGGACAGATGTGGATATTTTGGATATTCCTGAAAGAGAGATTGAATGGACTATAGAATTCTGCAGAGGCACTTACTTGATGCATCAGTTGAGGTGGTTCTTGGAAAGATTTAGCAGCAACATGACAGAGCAGCAGTTTGATTTCTACAGGGATTGCTATTATTATCACAGGGGAATGGCTGATGCCTATGGCTCACTCAGTGTTGTTTACGTACGCGTACGTATCCTTTATGGACATCTGGGACCTCATGAAACGTACCAGACGTACTGTACATGAAAAAAAACTGCAAAAGTTCGATGAAAATTTTTAAGTACCGTACTTATCACAAGTACTTGTACAGGACGTACTTAACATCCTAATAAGGTACTTAACATGTCTAGTGGAGCAACTAGTACAATATGTCCCTTACTTCTCCTTGCACCCCTTTAGGCCAATTGCTAGGGAGAAATACATCATTTTTACCAAGTTAGTATACCATTTGCCAAGTTAATACCAAGTTATAAGAAATAATTCATTTAATTTCTTTCAAATATCAAGCTCACAAGTCGTGATGTTGCTTTCATGTATTTTTTGTGATAGTTTAACATTCGAATGATGTTAATGTAGAAAATCATATGGTTTTAGATCCAATAGAGAGTTTTTCATGATTCATGATTCAACAAGAGTCCAAACAACAATTCAAATGGCTTTGCCCTTCCAAATTGTTAAAAAGATAAAAAAATAAAAGAGAGGGGAAAAGTAACCAAACCTAGCATTCTAGGTCATGACCACAATTTAGCAACGGTCCGCAGAAAAATCTCCAAGTTCTTCGTGAGCTCTATCGACTTTCTCGCCTTTCGCCGCTTGTCATGAACTTGAACTTCCACTACCAAGGTCTACTTGAAAGCCATCCAAATTTATTTGAAAGCCGTGTTGGGTAAGTACAAAAAAATAGATCGATTTACACCATAGCTTCTTTTCTCGACCGATATGCACATTTTGCGGGACTTTGATTGACAAAATGCCTCCTAAGAAACTCTATTGTGGGAAAAGTGTCGTATGTAATACGTGTTTCTATGAATATAGTTTCCGCTTAGTATGAATAAGTGCAATTTCATATATACTTAATAGGAATGCAAAGAAATCTACAAATCTGTCATTGGTAGCAAAGTCCAAGGTCATGTAGCATAACTATGAAAATTTAACATTTGGCAGGAGTACTAAACGTACTAGACTTATTGTACGCATTTAACGATCATACACGCATTTCTAAACAAAATTGAAAAACGTGCGTGCATTTCTTTGAGCTCCCAACGTCTTGTAACCGTCCTGTACGCTTGTGTACATCTAGTACCGTACTTGTACAGGACGTACGTGACAATACTGGGCTCACTAATCCTACTGATGGCAACTACAAACTCTAACACTCTAATTCAGGAACTGAACTGGGGAAATAATCACGTCTTGATCATTCAGCCAGATTATCTAGCTCATTTTCAATACATTGACTCCTATCAATTTTAATCTCCTTCCTTCCCAAGCTTTGCCCTTCATTTCCCCATCCTTGCCTTCACTACCCTTTGTCTATCCTTCTAGTTTGGCTTCTTATTTTCCATACTAAGTGGTCTGCTCTATGGTCGACATCTACTGGATCTTGGCTATCAGCAGGTTTTTTGCAAAGATCCTTCTCTGGTGGTTTTGTTTTATGGCAGCAGTACTTACATCAATTTCAGCAGCTACACTTGTGGTCTTTAAAACTAAGTTTGTTCTCCTTATATTTTACTCATTGCTACTTATAGTTCCATTGTCATGTCTTGACATTGACAATGAACTCTATTGTATCTTTTTTCTATAATTAATGGAAAAAAACCTCATTCTCTCTCAAAAAAAAAAAAATTGGCATCTCTGTCCCTACAACAGACCCTGTAATAGATGTACAATCAATGATTTATTCCTTATACTCAGAATTCATCAAGAGAAGAGACAAGTAATATACGAAGACCAAAATTTGTATTAGAGATGGCATAAAAAAAATGCCTATACAAATAGTACATATATTGTAATGGCCGAAGGCCATACTTTATAATCCCGAAGAATCACATTCAGGAACTAGGCCCTACATCCTGATCCATTTGCGTAGGCAGTGGTGGTTGATGGTGGCGCAGCAGAGTAACTCCGGGGCTGAGGGTGCGGGCCGCAAGAGAAGCAATCTCTGGTGGGTAAGCAGTGGCCAAAGGGGCGGCCACCAGGAGCTTCATGCTCATCCACGGTGCTATATCTTGCCCCAAGGCAGTCAAGGAAGTCCCGGTGCATGAGCACGTAGGTGAAGGTGCGATAGGGAAGCTTCTTATGGCCTGCCAAGGTGGATAATGCACTGAGGTTCCACCACGATGCTTCGGCCTCTAGGATGGTTTCCTGGTGAAACTGGAGTAGCTACTGCACTTCAGTAGGGAGCTCAACCGGGTCGATAAAATCGTCTATGCAGTACTCGGCAAGCTCATAAAGCGCTTTCTTCTTAGTCCTAAGGTCAGCCACCACGTGGTAGGTTCACATAATATCCTCCAATAGGAGGTATTCCTGACCCTGGTGGTGGACAACTGGGAGGGCATCCAAACCAGTCACTCGTGCTCCCTGGTCTCAATATAAAGGCATCTGCTCCGCTAATTGCCTCTACCGGACAAAGTCATCCTATCGGATGTACTCATCGTTCTCATCATCGGGTTCGGGCGCTTTGCCTTTCTCTGCTGGCAAAGTGTCGTCCTCTACGTACTGATCCATGAGTATGGCCAGCGCAAAAGTCACCTCAAGGTACTGCTGGCCTTCATGCATCATTACAGGTGGGTTTCTGCCCCATCTGAGCTTCCCCTTGAGAACGTCATAGGTATGAGTGTCACCCCCATCATCTCCCTCACAATAGTTCTCTCTACGTAGAGCTGGGGAGGATCCCCTAGGGGAGTACAGAGAGGGAGCATCTCTTGAGTATAGAAGTCAAGAAAAGCTGCATAATCAGGGTGGTCCTGCATGTTGGTGATAAGGTCTACCTTCTGGAGCAAAAAGGGTTGCAGGAGGTCAAATGGGACTTGAGGATCCCAATGTTCTCCGTCTTGATACCATTGAAGGAGGCTTGGGGTCGCCATTGCAACTGCAAGTCGTGGAGGACGAGGAAGGAAACAACGGGAGCAAAAAGAAAATGAAACCCTAAAAGCTATTAGGTGTACTTTTACCTTTGACTTTTTATGCTGACGTCGGCGTCAGTTTTACTAATAATAATAAAATAATTACTGTATTTCGAGAAAAGAATTTAGACAGTAAAAAATTTTCTTATATTTACATATAAAATTTGTACAAAAAGATGCTTGACAAGTAAGCTAATTGTAGTCTCCCCAAATCCTTCGGGCGAGAGCCAAATCCTTAGTCATAATAGTGACACTTTTGGCATAGATGGCACAAAGATTGGCATCCCCAAAAAGGGCTACCAAGTAATCTTCTACGCCTTCGAGCTTGAGTACGGCAAAAGTCTAGAACCGCCAGTCGGGTCCGAAGGCTTGGGCTATCTGACCAGGCGCTAGAAAGGAGCCCCATTGGCAAAGTATTTCAGTCGTCTTCGGTATTTCCACCTCCCCGTATTACGTGGGGGCTATATCGATCACGGCTTCTTTGGTTGTGCGCGATCTGGGGATTGTGCGTTGGCTGGTGGTCTTGCCCCAGCATAGAAGAGGCTGGGTCGCATCTACTGGTCTTTCGCCGGGCGGCAGCTTGTTGCCTTCCCAATACCCCCAACTTGTATGCACTTCCCGACTTATGAGGGTGGACTTCTGTTGTCGCTTAACTATAGGGGTCTCTGTCTGGTCGGGAGCGCACCGTGTATCCTGCTCTGGGTTTGGCTTGGGTTGCTGTTGTTGGTCTTGATTCTCCTTAGCAAGCTCCTCTGCTTTCCATTGCTGCTCCACCCGCTCAGCCTCTTGTTGTGCGGCATGGGCAGCTGCCATACATTCTTCCACCTCACCGAGGCGTCGAACAGTAACCCTCTGTAGCAGCTCCGCATGGTAGCAGTCCTGATATGATTCATTGTTTATGGGGAACTAAAGAACTGATCAACAACATCTTAATTGTAGAACAAGATACGATTATCATATATCTCAGACAAAAATTTCCAGAAGTTTCGAACAAAGAGGCGCTCATGATGGCACTTAGGGTTTCAGCTCTACTCTTTTGCTCATAACTCGAGATTCGGTGTTTATTCGTGTGTTCCCCGGGCTCATTGGAAAGATTATCGAAAGATTTGGTATGATTTGTATGGTGTTTCCTCTGTTTTGGTCGACGGAATCCGCCGGACAACGGTCAGCCCTCTTTGGCGATTACTAGGGTGTGGTCATAGTTTTTTTTAGCCATAACTTCATCTTGTGGTAGTTTTGGGCGACTGGGCTTGTTGAAAGCTCTTTTAAGCACTCCATCCAGTGGTGCTTAATTTCTTCAGAGATTGGCCTGTTGGAAAAGCAGGTTCAGATCTGAAACTTTGGCCCTCCCTCTTGGTGGAGATGACAAGATCCATCGCAACCACCAAAACGTGCTTCCGGTGCTTCTATCACAGTTCATGGTGGAATTAGCAAAGAATATACCGCAACTCTCCCGTGATGGGTGTCACGCCGATGCACACAAGATGGCTTGTGAGGGTGCTCTTTTTTGGCTCCCCGAGTTTAGTCTCTTCGCATCTCAATCCTTTAGTGTTGCCCAACATGTCTTCTAATGGCATGAGTGTGGCCACCTCAATTGAGAGACAGAGCTCCATCTTCTTCCCTCGCCTTCGCTTACTTGCTCGGTTTCCATCCCGACGAAGTTGCAGCAACTACGATTCAGGCCGCTGCCTCACACGCCACGGTGAGGCCCGGAAGCCGTGTTGTGCCATTGGAAAACTCTTCGAGAGGTGTCACACCTCCAACGCCGCGTTGGAGGTTCCTGACACCGGTGGTGGCGCTTGGCCAATTAGGCGCCTCCAACACTTGTTGGAGGTTCTGGGTTCGTAAGACCCTCTTTATCCGCGAGGTTGCTTTTGGGCTACTAGCTCCTCCGACGCCTTGTTGGAAGTCCCTCATATCGTTCCAGGACCTCATGTGCCTTTAGAGTGCTCCTCCTCGACAGGCTGCACCTAATAGTGTTGCCGCGGTGGCACCTCCAACACAAAGTTGGAAGTTCCTTTGGTGCGCTACTTCTGAGTAGTGCTTTCGGTGGTGGTGCAACCTCCACAAACGGTGTAATGGCCCAACATACGGAGGAGTTCCCTCGGGGAGTGAGGAGTTTCCCCCTCTTCCCCCGGCGGCACAGGGCGACATCCTCTTCCATCCCCCGAGCGCATCGACCACACCTTGGAGATCATCCGGCGTCAGGTTGCTCGGGATACAGTGTCCGGTTCTCGAAAGGGTTTTTGTGGCAAGGGCCCGGCTCCGCCACCCCGGCTTCGTGTCCTCGAGAGGCCATTGCCACCATGGTGGATAATAACAGGAAGGAAGTTGTGTCCTATCTCCAAAGAATTGCAAGCCAAGCAAGACTCTATGGATGTCCAAATTCCCATCGTATTTAAATTTTTATGAGGTTGTGGAGTGCAGGCAACTTTGAGCGCTTTTGGGGCTCCAAAGTGGTGCAGATTAGCCATGAGGATCATCGGCGACATGTGAAGCGGTTGGTTAGGTTGTTCCGGTGGTCTGCCACTTCAACGGCCCTTTCCTCGGATTTGAAGCGGCGTGGGATCTTGGCTGTCCGGGCACCTTCAAGCTAGGCTCCCCGCTTATCAATCTATCAAGCTTGTGGCAAAAGATCAACGTTGCTTTTTTGATGTTTGAATCTCCGAACCGGCTACTCAACTCATAGAACGAGGTGTTGATCTCTCCGGAAACACTTCTTGCTCTATCAACAAAGATGTTCCTGGATCCTTTCCAACCTAAGCCGATGCCGTGCCCCTTCCTGGTTTGCTATCGAAGATTTTTCTCCGTAGTTACGGATTCCAAGTTCATTTCTCGCCATTGCTAATGAGATTGGACTCATTTGCAACACTCCATAACCAACGGCATCACCAAGGTTTGCGTGGCAAGCCCATTCATCGTGATTTGCCTCAAACAATTGTTGTCCAAAGCGGGCCCATGTTCTTTCCATTTAAGTTGTCCTTGTTGAATGGTCCCGAGCTAGCTCTCATGTTTCTCCGAAGCCCCTCTTTTGCTCAATATCGTAGGGTTCACCAACGGGATTCTCCATCCGCTCCTCCCACTCCATGCTCATAGATCAGCTCCCACCTCGGTGGATATCTCGGCAAAGTCCCCGCGTGCTGTGATTCCTCCCTCCCCCCCCTTCTCTTCCGGTTGCAGCTCCTTCACCTCGGTCTACGGATCACCATATGTTGAGACCGGCTGAAATCCGTAAATCGCAAGAGCAAATTGAAGAGGCTCGTGGGCGAGATATGGACATTGATCGCGGGCATCCACCCACCACCTAAACATCCACCGGCTCTTCGTCAACCACGAAAAGTCCGCTAAGGGGTCTAATTCCTCCTCGTCTCGGGCCTTCACCTCAGATGGCACCGCCCCTCCCATTGCATCCCATGGTGGTGGCTTTGATCCACCCCAGGGGGCGATTTGGTTGATGAGGTTGCTGCCATGCCGCGTGCCCGTGAAACATCCTCAAGTTCCCTTGAGACACCAAAGGGTCCCATCGAGGAAGATCACGCGGGTTAGTCTCATGGAATGTTCGGGGGTAGCCTCCTCCCCTCAAGCTTGAGTCGATTTTTTTACTTATCTAGATTGATGCTCGGTTTGTATGTCTTCAAGAGCATAAGTGTAATAAGGGAGACGATATCAAAGCTTGCGCGGACATGATTGGTCGCAGTTTTAATGTCCTTATCGCAGTAAAGCAATGATTCTCGCTAGTGCAGGGGTCGATAGCATGGCTTCCTTCCTTGCCGGTCCATCTTTACTCGTGCTGATCGCTTTGGTCGTTGGGCCCTCATTGTATGGCGGGAACAAGGGGTTAAATATGGTCTAATTAATGTTTATGCCCACAATAGACCCTCATCGAGAGCTTCACCGTGGGCCTCTTTATGCGAGGGAAGATACTCAGCTTTGGGCTGCCACATTTCATGGCTTCTTGTTGGGGATCTCAATATGGTGGAAGTGGAGTCTGATCGGTTGGGGACCTCTAGAGTGGTGTCCGGTTTTGAACGCCAGCAGGCTTCGCCTACTCCATGACCGCAACCTCTGAGATTGATGGTGAAGGTGCCTTCACTTGGTGCAATGATCAAGTTGGTGGAAGTCCCCAAGCTCCTCGTGGTTGGATAGAGCTTATTGGAATGCGTATACTGCTTCTTGGCACTTCCGTGTCTCTTTCGACCGGGTCGTGAGATAACCTCCCCTCGCACCACCATCCGCACTTCATTTCAGACGAGCCCCCGCAGCAAATGGGCGCCCCGGACGTGTTTTCGCTTGAACGGGAAGTTCTTAAAGGATGTTGATTTTCAAGAAGGTTGCAAGAATACTTGGACAACCGCCTTCACTGGACGCTTTCGAGGTATGACCGGCATAGTGGATGCAATTGCGGCGCCAAGGGTTTTGCCAAAGAGTGGGGTCGAGAGTCTGCAGCAAAGCAGTCGCGGCTTTTTATCGACACTTTGTATCGATTCGCCCATTCTCGGCTGTGGACGCCTTCCAGTGTTCATGATCGTTGATATTTTGGGCACGATCCAAGCATTGAGGAGGAGCAAATTCGCAAGCAAAGATGAAGGCGTGTCCGCGGTGGTTTCGTGGATGGAGACCGCTTTATGGCTTCTTTTTCGCGGATGCAAGAGGCGCCGCATGACATCAACCATGTCCTCATTGTTTTTGCCGAATGGTTCGATGCTAACAGAGCCGATCGAACTCGGCAAAGATCCGCATAACCACTTCCGGATGTTTTTGTCGAGAAACATCTTCCCTTTCAATCAGAAATGCAAGATGTCGCTTTATCTAGGATTTCCCCATCATCTCCGGTGAGCGAATGAGTCAATAGAGGCGGGTATGACACCGGCGATTTAAAATCGGCGCCTTTGAACTAAAAAAGAGGCAAATGCCCGTGTTTCGATGGTTTGCCAATTGAGTTCTTCCAAGAGTATTGGGAATGGCCGAGCCGATGTGTATGATGCTTTCCGTGACTTTCTCGGCGGTCCAATCGCTTTGATAGAATTCTAAACACAAAAGCCATCTCACTCATCCCCAAGGTCAAGGATCCTCGGGACTATTTCGATTACGGCCCATCACCTTATTGTCGTCCATATATAAGAGATCTTCGCCAAGGCTTTTTGCAGAGCGGTAAAGGAAATCTTGGCGAGTCCATCTCAACAACCCAAAAGTTTTCTTCCAAAACGGTGCATTTTGAATAATGTTGTCGGCCGCTTATGAGGGAATTTATTGGGCACGTAGGGCAAAACCTTCCGCTTGTATACCTTAAGCTTGATTTTGCAAAAGCTTATGACAAAGTCACCGGGAATTCATGTGTCGTTGTATGCTAAGACTGGATTTGGGGAACAATTCACATCGATATTATGAAGTCGCATATCTCAAGCCAGCGACCGTCTCTGCTCCATGGTGAGCCGTCACATGCCTTTTCACTCGGTCGTGGTATTCGCCAGGGATGCCCTTTAGCACCATTGCTTTTCACAATTGTTGTAGAGGCTTTGTCACAGTTATTCACCATTGCAACGACAAAGGGACTTCTCCATGGTCTTGCAATGGAGGACGGCACACAAGAGGTTTGCCATCAATATGCAGACGACACGTTCCTCTTCCTAGTCGCTAATGATGAGAATCTGGCTGCTGCCAAAATGCTTTTAGACACTTTTTCACTGGCTTCCGGTGTTCTTGTGGGGTGGTAGAAGTGTACAGCTTTGTGCATGGAATAATTTAAGGGCTAAACTTAGCTATTTGGCGATTTTTTAGCACATTTTCAAAAAAAATTGGCTAAAGTAAATGGGAAAAAAATAATAATTTTAGCTTAACTTTTTCTGGGACTGCACCAACCCTGGAGCTCTTTAGCCAAATGCTAGAAAGTAAGTGAGTGAAATTTTGTATTGTTTAGCCAAACCATAGAAACTTTTAGAATGAATTTTGGGCTAGTTTAGCTAACATCATTCTAATTTATATGAAATATATGATTAGTAGTTTAGTTTCTAGCATTATGAATTAATTTGAGTCCTAGATTTTGCTAGTTAATATTATTTTAGAATGTTTTCACAAAGAAAATGACTAAAATAAGTGGAAACAATTGAAAAAAAGTATAGTAATTTGGCTTAGTATTTTTTGTTGGCCACACCATAGAAATTTTCGGGATGATGTTTGGGTTAGTTTAGCTAAACGCTAGAAAGTATGGGAGGAAAAATGTGTAGAGTTTAGCTAAACCACAGAAAGTTTTGGGATTAATATCGAGCAAGTTTAGCTAAAGTCATTCTGGCTAATAAGAAATACACGTTTAGTGATTTATTCCCTGGCTTTGTGGACATTGGATAATCCGGCTCCGGCATGTGTTCACGATTATCCATGGAAATTATTTGCGCATGGACAGGCCATCAACTTGTTGGGGATTCTAGTTGGCATCCATGTTACTATGGGAGCTGCATGGGAGGAGATCATTAGGGGTTTGGAGAAGCACTTGTTCCGTGGTCCACCGCTAAGTTGTCTCTTTAATTGTCGCATTCACAGCTGGCCAAGTCGGGTCCTTAGTAGTACCCATGTTTATATGGCATCCCCATTTGCTAGCACCCTGATTAAAGTGCGTGAGCTCATTGCAATAGTTCGGAACTTTATTTGGGGCGTAATCGAGGAAGGTGCCGTGGTTAAGGTGGCTTGGTCGGCGCATCCTTCCAAAATGGGCGGGTGGTCTGGTATGATGGACTTCTTCTTTGCAGAGCAAAGTGCTTATTTCAAAGTTCATTTGGAGACTCTCCCGAATGGTGAGGATGACTCTCCTAGTTCACGCCTTCTTAGACAAGCTCTTGGTCATCTGTATCCCTCTTGGCAAGAAGGTCAAAACCAAATCCACCTTGGGCTTTATTTCACCGCAGCCTTTTCCAAGCGCTTCTCCATTTTTGCGCGGCTTTGTTGGCGATGGGAGGCGCCGACATCTTTTCCGCCATGCCCCTCTATCCACACCCTATTGGAGACTCCATGGTGGTGGGTACCACCGCCCGCACCCCTCAGCACCTCCATTGGCAGCCCTCGGTTCATCCCCCACACGTAGATGATGGGTTCTTGCAGGTGTTGTCTCTATTCAAGCATGGTATGAGGAGGGTCGCCACTGCCTTGGTTCAATTTCGTGCAAAGTTCCCCTTCCTCTCTGGGATGTATCTCTATGGGAGAAGGTCGCGGAAAAATTTGCCTCTCATAGTGCAAGTTGGTGTTGGGCCGAAGGGTGCCATGGGACTGCCATGAAAATATTCACGAAGGCAAGCAATTTGTCGATCAAGATATCGCCTTCTTTTAGCACCACAACCCCTCCAGTTGCCAGATGGGTGGCACCTACATGTTCCACAGCCCACTTTGTGTCGTACATGGCGATGGCTTTGGGATAGGTTGCTCCACCCTAAAGTCTCAGACTTTATGGTGGCGGGTTATCCAAAGTGGTGCTGCGGGTTAATGCCTTTCGACATCGCTATGATCCAGCGATATCTGCGGTATGCCCGCTCGCCTCTCGACGTTGAGACTCTTTGAGCATTGTCTCTTTGATTGTCCCGAGGTTCAAACCGGCGGGTCCCGCTACAAGGTTTGTTTAACAAAGACATTGGACCGCCCGATGCATCCTTTGGCGTCCTATCCCAACGCGATGGCCTCCAAATAAACAAAGGGCATTTCATCTTGGTTCCCGTTGGCTCCTATGGTCGATATGGGAGCGTCAGCACACCACATCTTTCGGCATTTATTCATCTCGCATTACGGTGTTATTACAGTTAGGGCCTTAAAAGATATTGACAGCCTACGAGTGTTCTTCCCTTGACTCAGAACTGGTGGAACGCATCTGGATTCAGTATCTTCGAATTGATTCTTATCATTAGTCTCCTATTCTGAAGTAAGTACATTGTGCTCCAGGCTCGTGCTCCTGTGGCATCTCTGTGTGCTTACACAGTTAGATGAGACATGTAAATTTTGTACTTTTTATCTGATTAATAAACTTTTTGGCTTTCGTCCTTCAAAAAAAAAAAAATACATGGTTAACCACCCAACTGGGTCCACAGGGCTTATGGCAAACATGGCAATTACAAATATTCAAATCTCTAGACGATTAACTGAATAAACCTGTGAAAACACAATTGAGCCAAAATGTGAGAAAAACAGGAGAATTCTTGAATGGGGTATTTTCAGTGGTCCAGGAAGGAAAAGTGGTCAGTGAAAGCTGGCTGTAGAATGTGGTTGGTATTACTTCCCCAATCGAGAGCCTCCAGAAGATCATTCACACAAGAGGTAGCCATGATGAGCAATAAATTTCCATGTGCATCTGCCCTGCCCCTGTGGTAGTAGTAGCATTCTCTGTAAAACTCGAACTGGCTATCTGTCATCTGCATATTGTGCTTCTCCAAAAACCACCATAAGATATTCATTTGATAGGTACTTTTGCAGAACTCATAGGCCCATTGAATTTCCCTGACTGGAAATTCATGGAGCATAGGAACAATCTATCTGGAATTTTGGATTTCCAATCAAAGTCCACATAAGCATTGACCTGAGTGTCAAAGTTGCTCAGATTTCTCTCAGCCTCAAAGCAGTCAAAACTTGTGTCCAATAGACGGTCACAGAACATCAGGTACTCTAGCATCATCATCAGAAAATAAGTTAGTATGTGCCTGGTAACAGTATAAATTAAATAATTTATATTGACCATTAAAAGAACCAATGGAATTCCACTTATTGTCATAATTGTTTCCCTCATATTGAATCCTGTGAGCAGTTGCAGAAGTTTGCAGATCATGCATAATATTAATTTTAATCCAACAGATAGAAGTAGCATGACCTCCATGAATGCATCTATTTCTGTGTTTCCATATATTCCATATGACAGTAAAGAGTAAAGTGTTAACAAATTTATCATTATTCATCAGAACATCAATCAAATTATTTGGCTTGCTGATGGACAAGATATTTTGACACCAAATTCATAGAGGCTCTAACTTTGGACAATTGAAAATATGGATCATAGATTCAGAGCAATTGCATCCGAGAGGACAATTAACAGAAATTGGATTAAGGCCATGTTTCAATCTAGATGGATTGTAATGCTTAGCAATGCTCTCTAAATTGGATAAGCTTTTGTTGGCTAGCAACCAGATGAAATAAGAAACTTTTGGAGGACAGTAGGAAGACCAAGTGTTCCTGTGGACTGTATAAACTTCCTGATCATTTAGGTTCCAGTATGTTTTGGCTTTTGAAGGAGTGTTGTTGTAAGCTAGCATTTTATAAATCATGGAGACTTTATAAGTATATTTCCCCTTACAGGACCAATCAAGATTGGAATTCAAAGTGTTAATGTTGAGGGAAAATAATTTAGCTTTTAAATGCTTAAAGAGGCTCCTATCTGAAGAGGTTCCACCAATTCTATTTTTGAGAGCAGTCCATGAGGTCCATCTATTATTTGGTCTGAGATCCCCAATTGAAGAAATTCCATGCAGAGACCATTTTTTATATATCCTGGGATGATTGATAGCAAGAGGTATATCATTATGTTTGGATAATATAGGATTCCAGAAGAGAGATGTGGATAAATGAAATAAATCTGGATTGTTATGAGTCATAAATTTTGAGATCCTGTTCCAAGCTAACACCAGATTTCTCATGAGAGGGGAGATATTTTTAGCTGGATTAATGCCAAAGAAGATAGAGGAGGGAAGCTGATGACTGATAGAGGGATGACCTTTAATACCACAGTTTTGAAACCAGTATTTAATGAATACAGAGGCTGGGTTTTCTTTATGGAAAATTGCTCTCCAAACATGCTTCCCAGCTAAGGCCACTCCTTGCAAAAATAAATTCTTGCAGCCAATACCCCCATGGGATTTAGATCTTGTGATGTGATTCCAACTAACCAAGTGATTTTTTCCCCATATGAAATTCCTGACAATTCTTTCCAGCTGGAGATAGACATTTTTAGGGGCAAGCAAAGCAGAAGAAAAATAGATATGAGAGCTAGCAATCACAACATTTGCAATAATGGATCTACCAGCCAGAGATAAACAATTACCATAATTATTTAACTTTCTTTTGATCCGAGAAATAATAGGAGACCACAGACCCTTGATATTAGAGTCTAAGGATAAAGGCATTCCCAGCAAATTAATGGCTTGAGAATTCTTGAAGCAATTAATCCCCAGAATAGATTGATTGTTTGTATCCCCCATGATAGAACACTTGTCCAAATTCAGGTTAATGCCAGAGACAGCACCAAAGCAGTTAATAATATTAAAGGTAATTTCCAATGTTAAGAGGATCATTCTTAAGAAAACTGAAGGAGTCATCAACATATTGGAGAATATTCATGTTGGAAGTATTATCAGGTAAAATTAAGCCCTTAATATTTCCAATTTGCTGTTGGTGATTGATGACTCTGGTCAAGATCTCAGTAACTGCAATGAAGATGTAGGGGGCTAAAGGGCAGCCTTACCTCACTCCTCTGGCAAGAGGAAAGAAAGTTCCTGGGGAACCATTAATAAGGACAGAAGATTGGGATCTAGAATTAAGACCAAGAATTAGCTGAATGATTTTATTTGGGAAACCAATTTTCCTCAAAGCAAATTCGATGAAATTCCAATGCACAGAATAAAAGGCCTTTGAGAAATCAAGTTTAAGAAAGATACAGCCTTGATTAGTATAATTATTCCAATGCAGGCCTTCCATGGCAGCAATGTAATTATCCAAGATATATCTGTTTGGAAGAAAAGCTGACTGGGAAGGACTAATGATGTCTTGCAGATGCCCTTTAATCCTGTTAGCAATGATTTTGGCATACACTTTATAAGAGGAATTAGTTAAAGATATAGGTCTGCAATCTGAGAAATGTTTAGGATCATCAGATTTGGGGATGAGAGAGATCAACAAATATAAAATTCAGGGGGAAACCCATCAGGGCCCGGGCTCTTACCTTTTTGAAAAGATTTGAGTGTGGCATAGATCTCCTCACAATTTGGAAGAATACTCAGATTTCATTCACATGAAGATTTTGGTGGGGAATGGAATTATTTAGTAAAGAATCCACCATATTGAAAAAATCATCAGCCTTAGAGTTAGGCTTAAGATTGCCTTGAGAATCTCTCTGATTGTCAGAAAATAGAGATTTATATTTTCCACTAAAAAAAGCAGAAATACCAGCAGGATTGTCAATGATAGAGTTATCATCATTCAGCACAGAGGAGATATTGGATTTCAAGAGTCTATTCTTGGCAACTCGAAAGAAGAATTTCGAATTTCCATTGTCCATATTGGAGTGGTATTTAAGTTTACATCTGATGGCAGCAGCTTTTGCATCCGACTCCTCTATAATTTTGATAGAGTTTTCCAAGTTGCCCTCCAATAAATGGAGTTCAGGGTTCTTGGGATCTTGCTGAAGCTGTCAAGGTTGCACCAAGAAAGGGAGAGAAGGGGATGCACACCAATATCCGAGAGCGCAAGCTCCCAAAACAAAGGCAAAAATGGAATTGTATTGAACGTACGTATGAATACAAGATATAAAAAGGGGCAGCAAATAATAACTGCTCCCGCTACCAACCACACCTAATTATGCCGTAACTAATTAAGGCAAGTGGATGCTGTAGCTAATTAAGGCAAGTGGATGGGCTGGTGTAGGTGCCGATGAAGTCTTGATTCAGCACATAGTCGACACCCTATGTCTTCGAAGTTTGTCGTCTTTGTCAAGCAAAGAAGATGGTGATCTCGATATCATATATCTCGACACTCCTCCTTGATGAGAGGTCACCATCTCCATGCTCAACCTCCTCCTCCTGGAGATGAGATTTGGAATCTATCAAGACCAATACCAAGTCGATGTCGCCAAAAGAGCTCACGAGCCAAAGGCTTAGTCAAAAGATCTCGGGGCATTGTCCCGTGTAGGAACATGCTCAATCAACACCGCTTATCAGCCACAAGGTCCCCTACAAAATGATAATGCTTGGGAACATGCTTAGATTTTGGATGTCGAACTTCAAATGAGCACTAATCAATGCCACCTTTGTTATCCATGAGCATCCTTGCTTGTCCAGAATTGCGCGGCCAATGCCGGCAAGAAAGTCCTTGAAATGAATGATCTCACGGGCCGTAGATGTTGCAACATACTCCGCCTGATGAAAGAGATACATGCCCTTGTTTCTTGCTGATCCAAGCAATGGCAGCATTGGCAAAGCAAAAACAAATGCCTGATGTGGACCCGGGTTGTCTATCACATCGCTAAGTGAGGAATCACTATATGTCGGCAATGAAAAGCATCACTATTGCTGCGATATGTAAGGCCATAATCAAGCATTCACCCTTTAAGTAGCGGAAAATGTGCTTGGCCATTTCCCAATGCTTATGACCTGGATCTGCTGAAAATTGGCTGAGAGCTATAACAGCAAATGCAATATCGAGTCTGGTGCAAACCATGCAATACATGAGGCTGCCAATCAATTGCTGAAATGGAACTTTTGCCATAGAAAGATGTTCAAATCGATTGTGGACAATCTTTCTTAGTGAGAAGAGTACCTGGATTCATAGGAACTTTAGATGGATTGCAATCAGCCATGCCAAAGCGCTCAAGCATTTCTTCAATGTACTTCTTTTGAGAGATATGAAGAATTCCATTTTTCCGGTCTCTTGCAATTTGCAAACCCAGACAATAGCGAGCTTCACCCAAGTCTACCATTGGAAACTTAGCAGCAAGCCTTGTCTTGAATTCAGCAATGTGCTCATTATTATTGCCTATGAGCAAGGAATCATCCACATACAAAGCAATGATGAGTAAGAACTTGCCTTGACGATGGATGTAGACATTAGAATCAGCCTCAATAGGCTGGAATCCTTGGTCTTTGAAGAAAGAATCTATGGTCTTGTACCAAGCACGTGATGCTTGCTTTAACCCATAAAGTGCCTTCGTCAATTTGCATACTAAATGCTCAGCACCAGCTTTGACATAACCCTGAGGTTGCTTCATATATATTTCTTCATCAAGTTTGCCATTAAGAAATGATGTTTTGACATCTGTTTGATGAACCTCAAGATTATAATGAGCAGCAAATGCAAGAAGAATGCGAATGTTCATCATTTTGACCACTGGAGAAAATGTTTCCAAGTAATCAATGCCATATTGCTGGCTGAAACCATGTGCAACCAAGCGTGCTTTGTAGCTGCTGATGGTGCCATCGGGATGGAGCTTGCATTTATAGACCCATTTGTTACCAACGACCTTCCTATCATGAGGAAGAGGAACCAAATCCCAAGTGCCATTTTGAACAATAGAATCCATTTCGTCCATTGCTTGCTGCCAATGAGGTGCACAGTGACTGGCTATAAGCCTAGCACACTATAGGAGTCCTGTAGCCGTGCTAGGCAAGACCCCACCCCCGATTCACCATCATACTCGTTATCTGGTGCTGAACCACATCATAGCATCCACAGTCAGGTAGGCTCGTGCACAGGCCGCATTTACTGGGTTTTAAAGGTTCTATCTAGGAACATCTCTACTTCTAGATGGCCTTTAGGTCTCTACCCCCCTTTTACCCATACAACACAGGAGGAAAAGAAAGAAAGCTATCTTAAAACATCCATCCATCCATGGCTTCGAATAGGACATAAAATAGAGGTTAACCATACATCTATTCATACAAGGGTTAATCCTAGCTACCTTCGGAGCATACAAGGGTTAGTCCTATGAGGCTATCTACGTACTAACCGGGATCATAGCTAGATCCACTATCTCTCTGGTCCTCCATCCTTCTCGCTGGAACAGGGTGGAACAGCAGCTCCTCCTCCACCAACCTCCCCCAATCCGAATTGGGGCTCAAAACCCCAATTTGGGTCCCAAGTTAGCAACTCTCTCTTACCCAATCGATCTGGGCCAGGTGGCAACTCTGGGTTGGCTAATATTAACTAATTTGATGTTTTAGCCCCTTTTAATATTAGGTTAAGCCCTAAATTCGAATTAGGATTTTGGGTTAGGTTTCCACCTTAATAATTAATTATTAACATAGCTAACCTTTGCTTATGAATAATTAATATGCCATTAATTATTCATAGTGACGTGTCATGTATTTATACTCAAAAAGACGTATAAATATGTGGAACGTCGCATTCTCCCCACCTTAAAAATGATGTTGTCCTCAGCATCAAGACTATTCTTGTTGCAAGGCAACACATCGTAGATTGGAAGGAAGTCTCCCCTCCTTAAAGAGACAGCATGAGATTATAAGTATACAGACCATGTCATGTTCAGGGTGATTAAGTTTGAAATGACTTGTAATGTGCAATTTATAACTCTGGGATATAAAAAGTAGACGTATAGGTCAGACATGATCATCTTTTAGGACTGTCAAAAGTCAACAGTCAAGGTTTGTGGAAGTCTCACTGTTTTCACAGTGTACCTAATTTTGAATTCATTGCCTGTACACATAGATGTAACTGATTATATATTATAAACGGGTATAGGTATAAAGAACTTGTATTTGTTCTTTTAATATAGTTGACAGTTATAATTCTATCATACTACAACTCATTCTAATGCTATTAAGCTATGTCTATATGTTTGTTATATTTTCCCTTCACCTTATAGTTTGTTTTATTACAGTGAGCCCTAATTTGATTTTTGTATCTAAATTTTGTTTTCTTATTTCGTTAGAGTTTTAACAACTCCTATATTGCTATCGTCAGTGTTTTACATGCCCCTCATATTTATACTTACCCTTTAATACAATTATATATTATACTGTATCTGACATTTTTACCTATATACTTTAATATTAATTACAGACACACGTTCTTCATCATTTATTATTCATAACTTGTTATAACATAATCTAAGTCTTGTTGTTCCCTCAGAAGTTTGTGTAAGACATACATAATTTGACTATGTGTCCAAATAGGTTTCTCCTTTCGATTATCTTTAATGTTTCCACACTCACACTCTCTATCTTTACCATAGTTTACACTGACATGAGGACATATATTAATTCATTGGTTATGTCTATACATTTACCAGACGTCCAGACATTCTTACGTTGACATCGCACAGATACGGCGGAAGCATCGGAAGCATGCCTGATCCTTCCTGAGTCTGTTATATAGTGATGGTTGAGCAGGTCCTGAACTCTTGCTTGAAGTAGAATTGTGGCACGTTGGGAATACGGAGTGGTAAGGTATCCTTATTTTGGATCGATAGTCGAGAGAATTGGTATGACGATGTTTGTTATGTGATTGCGGCACCATATATCTGATGGAGAAGTGGTTTATGATTATCTACTATAGACCAGGTTAAAGAGGTACTATACTAAGGTGGAAACTGGATTATAAGTACCCAGCTCATGAAAGGGAGATCACTTTAGAAGTGTAGGTTTCGACAATGGTGGTGAAGATATAGAATGTCGACCCGACATTTTATAGCTATTACTACTTGAATCGAGGTATGATTCGCAGAACGGTAGAGAATAATGTCGTATGAGGATGCGGATCCCTAAGCTACGGATTATAAAATTACGCGTACATTGTGTTTCGTAAGGAGATTGATGTTCCTGAGGTGTGCAATAAAGATGCAAGCATATGCATGGTGAAGCTAGACTATAAAGGAAAGTTGACCTCCAACTAATGATACCTTAGGAATAGAATAGAATAGAATAGAATAGATTTTTAGCATCCACGGAGACCGACTGGCCTATGGGACCCAAACCAAAAAAAGAGCAGCAAACGTATTACTGACAAGATTAAACAAGGTGCAAAGCACTGTGGATTGCCCCCAAAATGCTATTATGAATAAAGCTTTATAAATGTATCTTCATGCGTCTGGTCGTTTAGTCTAGTGGTAATACACTAGGTCTAGCAACTATAGGTCTTGAGTTTGAGCAATGTAGTGTTGTCACATGTCCAGTTGGATGCTGCCTAGTGGTGTGACGTTAAAATACTATCTATCTATCTATTATTTAAATTATTTAATTATTTTGAAAGTAGTATAGGAACATGGATGAATCATTTCGTTGCATATGTCTTTGTTTTTGCAAGGCAAAGAGGTAAGTGGCCAATATCACGAAGATGTCGTTTTTCTATTCTGATCCCGTGTTGACAATTCATGTGTATTTTTTTTGTTTTGTTAAGGGTGATGCGTAACTTTTTTTTTGATGTTTAGATGTAGATTTTGAACATTATTTATTAGCATGTGTTTGTGTTGAATGGTTAAGTCCTTTGAGGTGTAGGGTTCGACTTAGTGTTGAATAACATGAGTAACATATGGGATTTGAATTTTTAAAATCAATGAAAAGTAAATCATTTATATAAAAGTGTCTAGTTTTGCTTTTAAAAGCAAAGATTTCTACAATTATTAAAACAGACATTTAAAGCTCATGGACAGAGTGTTGATTGTCTAGTTGTTTTCGTACTTTCGATGATTACGCTTTGCACAATTGATTTTGAATATCCCTGTTGGATTTTGTTGAGATACTGCTCACGGAATTTTAGTGGCGGCGTCATCATTTCATTATACAATTCTCCATCGCCCATTCCATATGCTTTGTCAAGGAGTTCATTTCGAAGAGTGCTTTGTATGCTTTGCCAGATGGAACCGTTGGTGTTGGGCTTTGGATTTGCGATTTCACATCGTGCAGCGGTGGTTCTTCTTCATACGCTTCACCGTGCAATGTGTGTACAAACGTATCGTATGCTATCGAAATTGTTAGTTTGTGCTTCAAATTTGCCTTTGATCTCAGCAGCCATATGTCGAGACATACCGAAATTACTTGCATATATTTGTGATTGGTACAATTGTTTGCTTACCGTTACGTCCTTGTCAAGCTTTCGACATGACTTGGATACACAATGTCTTTCATGCGTCGAATTGTTAATGTGTCGAATTTACAATTGTCGGTGTGTTTCTTCTTCGGTCTTCTTCGCTAAGAATGCTAGTGTTGCATTTGATGTGGAGAGACCGCCAAATGCCTCAATGCGGACTCGCAAATGCTTTTGAACAAAACTACCGGGTTTGTCCCCTATGAAATCTAGATTAGTTTGTATTGTTGGCAATGACAAAATAAGAAATAGATTTTGTTACCTTTGAAGAATCTGCTTTGCAACTCATCATGTATTGGTTCTTGTTCTTTCCGTAATGTCAAGTTTGCCATGTCCTCTTCTTGGTTGCCGCCTACGATTTGTAGCGCACGCCTTCCCCGCAAGATCTTGTGTCCGGATGACGACAAATGTATGCTTGCATGGCTTGTAGGAGCACCGGCATGCTTTTCGGGCCAGATAGACATGCCTTTAATTGGCCCGAGGTTTATGATTATTGAAGTAGGTTGCACTTGGGTGATGTGTGTCCCGGCTCCAATCTTTATTGTAAACTTGTGGTCACCATAATCGCTTTTTTGATTTCGATTCAGATCGTAAACTGCAGATGGGAACATTGTTAATAATGAATTAGCAACATTATTCATTTTCTCAAATGTTTTAATTTTTGAAGTGTACTTTACTTGGTGATTGAGACCCATGCTCCCGCCAAGATTGGTAACCAGCGATGCTTGGTCTTGAACTGCTTTGGACCTGAATTTGCGCGATTCCTTCTTCATCTATAATGCCGGCGAAAAGAGCTACAAATTTTGCTTCGCATCCCGAAAGATATTTCCATAAGTACAAAGCACTAGGGCGTGTATCTCATTGTTTGGCTTGTTGGACAAGGTTCTCCATAGCTGAGAGTACGCTTGCTTCTTGTGTGTTGGCAAACCGAGTTGGGTGCAATGTTATCTTCAAAGTTGGTCAGAATGGATGCCATTTGAGTGTGGATGTTGGAAGAATGTGAATGAAGAGGCTTGATGATGAGTGTGATGTAATTGTGAGGATGTGAGGGTTTGTTATCTTTTATTGTAGTGTGTATCTAATTTTATGCTTGTTCTAATTACGTTCTTTTGATGAGATTGAGGTGGTTTATGAGTGTAGGTATTTTTATCTTGTTCTATTTTGTTTAAAAATGTTTTTTTCCCTTGAATGGGCACCAAGGTCAACGCCCATCTTTAATTATGATACGCTAAATGACCTCCCTATTAAAAAGTCATATTGCCTATAAAAAGTACCATAGTGAAACAATACTATCTTACATCTAACAACCAAGTGAACAATATTGCCTTGCATCCAACATGCAACGTAATGCCCCTAATATATGGTCTTCATATTTGAATGTTTGATATATTATGAGCTATGATGAGTAGCTTTTCAAAATGTTATAAATTGGTGGCTTGGAAAAGTTAGTCTTGACTGCCTTAGGCTTTGATTGCATGGTAGCATCAAAGACCGAAAGCGAGATGGGATAAATTATAAAAGATGGAGACAATGTCGCAAGTGCAGCTCAAATACTAAACGCCAATCTATCTCAATCTACGATGTCGATTGGCTATCTAAACAAGATGACATTGTTATAATGCATGTTTACGTAAGCATCATAAAAGGGCAAATTGCAAAGCTCTCATAAGGAACATAGTTTTGTTGGAGTAGAACCATGGTTTGTACTTTAATACGAAGGAATAGCACTCCATTGTGTAGTTAACATTGCATACTAGAATTTGGCTGATGCATGTCAGTTATGAGAAAACCATCAAACAATTTTAAAATGGACCAGGGACAACAACATTAATATTGGGGAAGGATATGCAACCCATCGTGTAGACAAGGGGGCTCACCAAACGTAGAGTTAGGCTTGGTACATCAGCCAAATACGTTATACTCTTTGATGATGCCACCTATGTTGTACAAGAATATGAGGTGCCTCCGTAAGACCAAGCTATTACAAGAATTGAACCATGTAAGGCCATGTAATAAAAGTAAGATGCCAAGGAAGAATTAAATCGATGGTCAAGATGCAATGCTGAGATTAACTAAGTTTGTAATAAGTCCACCATTGCATTATGTTTCATTGGATGACAGAAAGCCAATGGAAGAAAGATCACATATAAGTGCAATATATTTGTATTGGCTGTTGAAAATATATATTCACGCCTACTTGACCAATATTCGGCCCATATGACTAAGGACCTAAAGAAATTAAACTATTTTAGTAGAGGGATCAATCCTCGCAACTCATTGCCCTCAAAGAGACTGTAGATATCCTCTTGCTAATGGCTCCTCCCACTCCATGGAATGCTTTGAAAATGTATAAATAGAAGAAGTAAGCTTTGCATAGATGCAGTTCAAGCTTCAACATGTTTTACAATTATATTTCCACTTGTTTTTTGTTATTTATCGTCTGTATTAGTCACTAAGGTGCATTCAAGCTAAATGACAAGAGTAAATTGGGCAATAATTCATTCTACCACATAGTAAAATTTAAATAGACTCTTGTAAAAACCCTCTATGTCCTCTTTGGTGGGGGAAGGACCCACTTCAGCAATGTAAAGTGGTGGGGGCAGGACCCATCTGGGTGTGTTGTAAAGTGTCACATGTCCGATAGGACGCTGCCTTGTGGCGTGACGTTAAAATCTCTTCTTCTTCTTCAAAAAAACCCTCCAAAAAAAAATCCCCGGCACCCAAAGGAACAACTACCAACTACAAATACCGAGCTTCCACGGTTTCACAGTGCAATTTCACAATGTCTACTTCTCTAACATTAACATGGAGGAATTCCACAATGTCTACTTCTCTAACATTAACGTGGAGGATCCTATTGCTCGTACTAGGCCTAGTCTCAATCTCAGTTCTGCAAACACACGCAGCCCCGAGCAAATAAGAATGAATATAACTCATGTACACAAGGGTCTGCCAACATTTGAGAAATTGCATAGAGGGGCTGAAAGCAGCCAGAAAAGGAGTGCATATTGGCAAGCTAGACACAATGGTCGCACAACCCCCCTTACGAGCACACAATCTGGATATATGATGGACTTATGGATGGGCACTCCAAAGAAAGCCTTTTAGGGTACAAATGGACACCTGAAGCGACCAAGTTTGGTTAAAGTGTGGCCCTTGCTCTGAATGCCCTCAAAATGAAGGAAGTTGTGCTCCATGTCCCGAAAATGTTTTGTATCCATGGCAGTCTAGTTCATTTTCCACCCTTGGATGTAATCCCTATTATGGTTGTGGCCCTTTGTCTGGTGCTTCTTGCACCCCTCATCCCAATCCTTTTCTTAGAAATCGTCCTGAATATTCTTGTTCCTATATGTATCAATATTTTGATACGAGTTACACTAAGGGGGCGTACACAACAGAAGGCATTGCTTTGCCTGGCTCCCCACCTGCCAGGATAACTTTCGGTTGTTCTAATACTCTTGTTGGCCATTTTGATGGTGATGGTATTGCCGGACTAAATTCAGGACCTCTTTCTCTTGTCTCTCAGTTGCCCATTGATGGAGTATTCTCCTACTGCCTCGCGCCTTATGGCCAAGATGCTGATAGTGCCCTCTTCTTTGGAACCCCTCCCCCAAATCCTTTGGCCAGTTCTACACCCATCCTTGGCAAGGGAATCTACTATGTCCATCTCCATAGCATCAGTGTAGGAAATCACATGATTGTAAACCACAATCAACCATATTCAGATCTCAACTCTCATGGTACAATGATAGATCCTGGTACTACGCTCACCATCCTTGAGGAAGGTGTATTCAATGATGTAGCACGTGCATTCGTCAATGCAATGCCATACGTGCCTCAAGTTCATGTACCTGGCCATGATCTTTGCTTTGATGTTTCATAGGCCCCTAACGCAAGGTTTCCTTCCCTCACCTTCCACTTCGAGGGGGCTTCGTTCAGTCCTCCACTTTCAAATTACATGGGCATGGTCAATCCCAATGTCACGTGCTTGCTGATGTCACGTGCAATTCTGCAAGAAGGCGATCTTAGTCCAGTCGGCATCATTGGAAACATAATGCAACAGAATTATCTTGTTACCTACGATACAAGGGCAATGAAGATCTCTTTTGTACCAACAGATTGTAGCAACTATTGAGAGAACATGCCTACACAGATCCAGATTGTATTCTATTAAGTAGCAGATTGGGGAGATTATTTATAAAGCTAGCTAGTTATGGTCCGTTTAGAAGATTTCAAGGATCGTGTATATTTCTATCTAATAATTGTTAATACATTCCTTTAATATCATTCACTCAACGATTACTTACATGCATTATATTAGCCACAACTTCCATTCTCACTTTTGGTTTGTTCCACCAACCAACTCAGCGATAGCCTTTCTTGTTTGTGTTTCCAGAGCTGACCTTCGGGATTTTCAAACTCTTAGTGGTACACAACCTCTGTTTTCAGCATGTATCTTCTTGTTGGTTTCAAAGAGATGCCCCTAAAGGTTTTATCTAGTGTTGATCTTCTTAGTAGTTCTAGAAATGAGATTTACCTTCCTTTCTACAAGATTAGAAAGTAAATATAATTTTAGCTTGTCCTGTTTGGCATGAGCCCTATTTAGTTGTTTTTCTTTCAATTTCTCTCTATCAGCCTACGTGCATCTCTCTCTCTTGTTTTGAAGCGTCAAGTCCCACCCACCCACCCATGCACCCGACTTCTCCTTGTGTTCTTATTTTAAGTTGATGTTGAAAACCTCATGTGTTGGCTCAATGGAGCATATGGTTGATTTTTAGTTGAGGCCCTCGTGCCTGGTTGGAGGACCTCGTGCCTAGATGTGAGGCTTGGCGCTTAGTTGTAAGGCCCTCGTGCCTGGATATGAGGCCCTCATGCCTGAATGGAGGTTTTAGTGCCTATGGAACCCTAGGGGTTCTTAACCTAACTTCTATTGCTATTTTGCAGGCATACCCAAATATAGCTGATATTGATCCATGGAGCTTATGGTTAATTTTGGTTAAGGCCCTTGTGCCTGATTGAGAGGCTCTAGTGCCTGAATATGAGACCCTTATATCTCGTTGTGAGGCTCTAGTACTGAATGTGAGGCCATCGTGCCTGGTTGGAGGTCTTGTGCCTGGATGGAGGCTCTAGTGCTCGATAAGCCCTATGGCCTTTAGCACTTTCAAAGCCACATGCAAGAAGTAGCTAAAAAGGCTTTTTACATGATATGGTGATTTCAAGTTGTGGCAAGCCAGATGGATGTTACACGTGATCAATGAGATGTTTTGGCTTTTTTAAGTGTGTGTTTCCACACATTAGTCACGAGATGATGAGATCATTTGGAGAAGATCCTATATAGATGTTCTTCCACTCAGTTCTATTATGTGATGTTTTTTAACCCAACAAGGCTAGTCAGCATGAGGCTGTACTTTATGTTAGGGCCCTAGTTTTGTTTTAGTGACTCTATATTGTCAGGATTTTTCCTTGAAAACCCGAAAGGGCGAGGTTTTTTAATCCCGACCATAATGGTTTCACTAACTGTAGCATGTATCTTCTTGTTGGTTTCAAAGAGATGCCCGTGAGGGTAAGCATGTATCTTCTTATTGGTTTCAAAGAGATGCTCGTGAGCATGTATCTTCTTGTTGGTTTCAAAGAGATGCCCGTAGCATGTATCTTTCTTGTTGGTTTCAAAGAGATGCCCCTGAGGGTTTTATCCAGTGTTGATCTTCTCAGTAGTTCACATAACTTAGATCACCTATATGAATTGAAGAAAGCTGATAATACATTAGAGACTATGAATAAGTGCTTGTGTGTGGACGAAATTGTTAATACCTTGAGTAATTCAGAAGAGACATTGTGCTTCCTGTTAGGTGTTATCAGGGAGAGTAAACTTGAGATGTTATGCCTAAATATTTTTACAGACCATTGTTTGAAATATTATGCATGCATTTGAAAGTTTGGCATAACGAAATATTATATGGTATTTATGGCCATAGATGGGTTGTGGTCGCATACGCCCCTAGTCTAGCTTAAAGGCGATGTGGTACACATGGCACGGGACACTAGGGAACGGTGTGCCTTGTTGTAATGGTTATGGAATAACTTAGACCATTAAGATTTATTCCTTTGAATAAATGATAACAAGGCAATAGTTATGTCAAAGGTTTAAAATACCTTATAATGGTTTAAAAACCATTGGACATTAAAATGTAAGCACCAGAATAGCGGGGCAACCACCATCGTGGTTCTGCCACCGCGGAATCGTGGGGACGATTGCCTTTGGGATGGGCGTTAGGCGGACTGCTATCCGCAAACCCACATGATGGCGGTGAGTCGCCACGCGGCCTTGCCACGTTGGCGCAGGCCGATTAGGGTGGGTCGGGCGGATCGCTATGCAATGACCGAATTGCTTCTACTAAGGAGGCCGGATGGTTCGTGCGGCTTAAGGCGGAAGTCAAATCCCTGTGGAAGCTGGACAATTTTGGCAGAGTACCCCAAACCTTATAAAACCTCTACTCGCTGATCGTAGATTCCTACTGCATTACACTTTGTAAGCCATGATTATGGGTCTAAGCCAGCAGTGATGGCGTAACCATAGTGATGGCCTCGCCGTGTTAATTGTGGTGGGATTGATCATCCGAAAAAGAGAATGAGAATGAGAATGAGAATGATTTTTATCGTCCCAATCGAGGCCAATCGCCTATGGGACCCATAAGGAGCGCTAAAGAAACTTATTATTGTCCGTTAAAACCCCACATCGGAAGGGTTTTCGAGGAAAACCGTGGGCGATAATAAGAATGTTGTCAAACCGTACAAGTATACATCAATGTTTATATACATGTCAAGTGTGTTCCCCGGACATAGCTGATCTTGCATGTCCATAACCTCCTCGAAGATATGATCCCGGCTTACGCATCGGATCGCATGCTCAATGTCACATGTAACGGCTGGCGCCCGACCAACTCAAAGATATCGTGTCCGAATTTGATCATATGCTGGGCAACTTTGAAGGGTATGAGATTCATCCTCAATGACTCCCATTTGGCAGCATTGACAGAGCCTGTCCTGGCGTGGCTCACCAATCCATCCGCCATCTCAATTCGAAGATGATGTGCCCCTGTGCGAATGGAGGCAATGAGTCTGCGCGCTTTTCATGGGCAAGTGGTACGCGGTAGCATTATGGCCTCGTTCCAATGTGGGATTTATGTGGCGGTAGTGTCTTTGTCTTGACTGTTCAAGGGCATTGGCATCCCAAAGCTTGCCGAGGAAGCAATCGTCAAGATATTGCCTCAAGCTATGGCGATCTGCCTCTGTTTGCACATGTATGCACCTGTGCTCCTGCACATTCCATCTAGCCAACCATTGAGCTCTCTCTTCCCTCCCGCAGGCCTTGAGACGCTGCGGCTCCATTGCCATGATATAAGCTAGTTTAGGGAGACGAGCATCGTCCCATATTGACCACCTTCTGAAAATAGACAATGTGGCGATCAAGGGCAGCCCTCTGAAGAGGCAAGAATCTGTCTCTGCGGTAGAATTTGATATGGGACCGTGGACTTCACCCCTAGTGCTCGTACTAAGAAGGCTTTCTGGACCTGCTCCAAGTCATTCCAAGTAGCAAGTGATACTACTGGGCCCCATACTTCCACCCTGTATAAAAGGACAGGCTCCACTAAGACCTTGAACAGGCGTGACTGATGGGCCCAATCATATAACTCCGCTCTATGACTATTGTTTTGCATTGCATATAGTGCCTTCCAGCCCGCCAGCCACTTTAGTGTCATGGATGTGTCCCGAGAGGGCCTATAGTCCTATCAACTTAGAATACTACGTTGCAACTTCAAAGTATAAATGCTGATGGTTTTAAAGAGTAGATATGTAATATACATTTTACATGTGCGTAATAAAGCTTATCTGCTATGAATATTGTCTACCTTTGTCCAATATAACCGAAGAAAAAAGCCTCTCTAACAAAAAAAAAAAAGATGCAATATTTACCTCTACTGACACTATTGTACAAAGTGGCCTTCCATCCTAATCCCTACATTTGGTTCCATCTCGCATCTCTATATCCAGAATCTCTACATTTGTTTTCATTCTTATCCATTTTTTCGTCAAGCAAAGACTATGACATAAGTCATCTTCCCCGCCTCTCTTAAATCATCATCTACTTGATCCATCTCGAAGCACCAATCTCTTAATATTTCAAGCACCCTGGGGTAGTTTTCGGCAATGACATCTAAAAGAAATGCAATCCCAGTAGTAACCATGAATCCTCTGGCTGAAGGTATTTCCAGCATTTTTAGGCACACGCCCTACAACCGAGAGCTAAAGAGATGCCCCAAGAGTAGTCCTCAATTGAATGACTAAATGCATCTCTAGCAAGCTGATCCGCACGTATTCATATCCCTTGGGATGCTTTTGAACAGAGTAATTATCAAAACTGCCTAGTAAATCCATGACCGTATCGTGGTACCTTGCCGGTCTTTAGATTTTTTCACCCTGTATATGCCAAGGACCTGATTATGCAACCAAAAGCCCATCATCTACTAATTTACCAACACGAAGAACCAATGGATGTTCCATAGAGGAGTCCCCGAGTCCTCCATAAACCCTAGTTCTTCCAAGACTAAAACCGGTGCTCAATTCGCAAAAGGAAGAATACACAAATCCTTTTCTATAAACACATTCCAATAAAAAATAGTTTTTAAAAATAAAAACCCAAAGATAAATTCTAAAAAAGGAATCTCTAGCCCAAAGGTTAAAAAAAAATAGTTTTTCATTAAAAAAACGAGTTCCGATCGAAAAAATAATTTGGCCCAAAACACGGAAAACCTTAGCGTATATTCATACACAAAAAAACCAAAAAGTTTTTCACCGCCGGAAAAACAATCAGTAATGACGGCCGTCAGATTATCAGATATACCTCTGATATGCCAGAATACGCCAAAACCAACCCTCCCCCTAACGAATTGCCCCCTTAACAGGGGCAATCCAAAAACCCCCGCCCCGAAGGGTTTTCAAGGGAGGCAAGTAATGTACCCACATGACAAGTGGGAGACAAGAGGTGCTTGAAAGTTGTTGTAAACAACGTTTCAAATATAGAGAATTTGGAGGGACACTTTGAATAGACCAAAGTCTGGAGTATGAACAAGGTAGGTGGAATGAACATCTCATCAAGGAGAATGTGCTTTGGACTTGGTGTCGAGGAGTAGCTCCGCGTTGGTATATGCGTACTAGGACCATTTAATGGTAAAACATAACAAGAAAAAGAAAGGGTGTATAATAGAACTTTCAGTTCACATTCCATATGAATACGGAAATAATGAAGATAGGAGTTCCTATACCAGAAGTTAAACATGTCGACTGGGAACTTAGGGTGGCATCTGCCCCTATGGAATTTGTGACTAAAGCTTGAGGACCAAGGCAAACTAAGGCTAGAGAGTCTAGAAACTGTGGTGTCAAAACCACAGCATATATATAGTACAAGCTAAACGAGTTGAGGAAATACAATTGCGGGAAGTATGAACATAGCTAGGTGGCTATGTCAACGAGCTACATATGAGTCTAGAATTAGGGTTGGTGCACACATGTTACTATATCACATAATAACAACGTAGGTGTGGGAAGGATTTAGTAGTATCAAATACTACACTAGTGAGGATATCGAGGTTGTCGATTATATTCAGATGTATGTTATATTGGAAGATAGTAGAATATTCGTACAAGGCATGTGAAATATTACTTGACAAGGTTTAAAGAATAAGTATAATGATATGCTTATATACGAAGATATTGGGTTAGGTATGCTTTACCAGAGATAAGCATTCAAGCTATCCCAATGGTTAGAGTTGGCTATCTTAGATACGTTGTACTAAGGGGTATGAGAAGAGTTTAAATCAGTGAAAATAGCTAGAGTAAGTCTAGCATATACGGTGATGTTACATTCAAAACATCTAGAGGATCGTTGGAACAGTGTTGGAATAACCGATAATGAGAGCTTAACTACTCAAAGGTTGTAGATACCAATGAATTACTTCAGCGTTATAAGCTGAGAGCATCTATTCGGTTTTGGGAATAAAAAGATGTATCAAATATTGCGTCCCCCTGATGGAAGAAAAGAAGGAGTACGATGACTTTGGCGATTATACCTTTAGGGATAACTGAGAAGAGGGCAATACATAGGAATTCCAAGTCCCGATAAAAATCAAGACGAGGTGTATAGATCAGAAGGGGTGAGATTATATAGACCAGTAGTCCATATATCCTAAGAGTTACCCTACTCGCGGGGAACAATTCTAGATACTGAAGTAGGAAGTGGAGGATCCGTTGCCTTGAGGCATAGACCCCGTAGAGATTATGACTTTGGAACCCTTAAGAGGGCCGGGAATCAGATAACTACATGGCGGTTACTAACGAAGATTGGAACATTGGGTTTTCCTATTAAGAGACCAAGAGGTTTTAGTGCCTCCACTTTATTATAAGGGAGCCAAAGACGACAACATTTGAAGCTAATCAAAAACTGAAGTTCACAAGATAACTTAAGAAAAATAGGTTAATTGTGACTAAGCATGGTTGATATTGAGGACACAAAGGATCCTTAGTGAAAGAAGCCTTTAGAAAATCTCCTCATGTGGGGTAGTAGCTTTCGGAATTATGGCATAATCCCGTGGGGGAATCATAGTTTATGTACGGGGTTAAAGTACCATAAGGCACTAAAGGAATAGTTGGAAATAGCTTGAGACCCTATCAAAATATAGGCAGCATATACAAGTCCAACATAGAGTTGGCCCCTGTCCATTTGGAAAGCAGGTGGCACAGCCACATCATAAAGGTACATAGGCAATGGATTTTGTTTGAAAGAACTACCAAGGTTACACTTTAGCTAAGTTAGAGCAGAGCTCTAGCATTGTGGGATGAGGATATATGTTTATTAGGTACATACTATGTACATATATGATAAACATCTTGGAGAGGTAATCTAAGTGGCGACACGGGGAGAGAAAGACGAGTGTACCCCAAAGTTACCGATGAAGGGTCTAGAGATATGTTCGAAATGTGCAAAGGACCGTCAATGCGCTGCATACTAGGGTATGATGTGGTAGTTGGCACTTGAAATAAATGTCAACGGCCAATAGAATGAAGCTTAAGATGGTGGGGTTGAGTAGTACAATAGTACGATTCCAGGATAAGTAGCGAATAGCAGTTACCTGCTAGAAGTTCAAATGTGTCTTGCATAGACACCCAAGACTAGCTTTCCCACATGATCCATACCCCGATCAGGCAGAGGTGAATGCCATGGGTTATATGGAGGTGTAAGTTAGAATATACAGGGCTCGAACATCGCTACAAGCCTGGGTTATATCAAACGTTGATATTGTAGGAAGACTTACAAACCAGGCAGGCACCTTGATGACTCCAGGTAATTTACGATTTATACGAAGGCTCACTAGCTCTTAGGCCATGACTATGGCTTAAATGAGGATGCCAAGTCATTTGGAATGCCACAACAGCATCATAGCATCATGACAGGGAAATGTAATGACTAACATTTCTAGGATGTAGGACAAGGTTGAATCATAACCCTCAACGATATGTGGGTTAACAACATAGGGCCATCTAATAGCGGCTTAGAAACCACAAAACAGTGAACTTCTATGTAAAGGAGTAATTGGATTGGCGACTCTACTGAATAAAGGTCACAGCCAAAGGATGAATTGTATACGATGTGCCAGGCGTAAGGGTCGGGATACTGAAAATCTACCATAGACGTAGAAAACATATTGAAGAAGGGAAGGAATGAAGGACCCTTAATGATATTTAGCGACCTGAATAGGAAGGTTATTACCTAACATGAAGGGTGGTCTTTGCTAACATGCAAAGATAGATTTTTGGCTTGAAAGACAGCAAGAGCTAAAAAGCTTATTTAAAGATTTGGTGCATGGCTTAGGGAAGAAGACTTCCATGTCCTAGGACGACATGGTGAATTGAATTCACCAAGAACCATTTTAATAGATAGATAGATAGATAGATAGATAGATAGATAGATAGATAGATAGATAGATAGATAGATAGATAGATAGATAGATAGATAGATAGATAGATAGATAGATAGATAGATAGATAGATAGATAGATAGATACCAGAGACTTTGAGCACAAAATCTCTGAATAGAGGAGGCTTATCTTGAGAGGTCTTTGGGCGGTACTGTCCTTTGGGATATTCACATAATCCCTTGGAATATGTAAGTTCATTTGCGGAACTTAAGGACGTTTTAGGCATTAAAATAATGGTTGGAAATACTTTGCCCCAACCATATCTAGATACCCTAGAAGGAGGTGATTAGTCAACAATGGTTGGATGCCATTGGACCATTACGGTGGAAGAACCCCAAAAGAGGGTAGGCTGCAATTTCAATTTGATTAGCCTGAATAATTAATCACAGCCATATAGGCGGTGAAGTTTGGCACAAAATAATAATAAAGTTTGTACCCGGGATTAATTAGAATAAAGCATTGACATTGAAGTGATCCATAAAAGGAACACGACCAATGAGAAGAAATATTGAAGGGTAGTAGGATCAAAGAAATCCAAACCCATGGTCTAGAGGGGTGCTGCATGGCAGGCCCTAATCGGTTGGGCCAGGAGAGAATCCTTTCTCTGGGAAATGAGACGAGTCAAGGCTTAGACACTAGAGAGAAACAACGTTAATTATAATTATATCTGTAAAATATTACTTAACCCTTAATATATAACGTCGAATAAGGTCTAATATAAAGCATATGAATGTAGTATAGATTGAATCATGGAAAGGCCCGAAGAAATTTTGTTATCAAGGCATTTACCAAAGGAAAAAAATATTTAAAGCTATAGGTCTAGGAACGTCGATAACTGGACATTATTATCGCCGCTTAAAGAATATCCAAGGTGAATAGTGGATTAGAATCCAACTTGGAAGTTTCTATCTTACTCCGAGGGATTTCCTTCCATCGCTCAGCGTGAACGTTTGTCGAAATGGTTGCAGAAACGTTCCGCTTCCTAGCTCACCATGGTTGCACAAGTCCGGCGAAGTTGTTGCCACTGCAACGTTGGTTTGGTAAAGGGTTTGGTTGGGTGGTGGGAGGTCAAGAGTTCAAGTCCCCATAATACACTATTATATAAATATAATATATAAAAGTTGCTATATAGAGAAACAAAGTACATGTGTATAAGAAATAAATGAAACATAAATATTACATTCAAGAGAGTTTGGTGTGGTGGTAAGTACTTAAGCTTGGAGTTGAGAGGTCGTGGGTTCAAATCTTAGTCAAGGCGCCAAAAAAATATGTATATAAAAAATATACAAAAAATTTTATACAGCGGAAATATGCATTTTATACGGTCGGGCGCAGGTCTGGTTATACGTGTTTTAAATCCAATTCCAGAACGCCCAAACCCGAGCAGCGCCCGAGTTGACTTTTGGCCCCCTTTTTCACCATTTTGATGCCGGATGATGACGTCCCTAGGGTATTTGGACCATGCCCGACGCGTTAGAGCAAAAATTGCCTCAATCCGAGTTACCTAGAGAAAGTTATGGCCTGTGGAAACAAGGGACCTCTTTTTCTCTAAAAACTTAATATACTTGATTCTAAGAACTCACACCTTAATTCGTAACTAGGTTAATCCTCCCATAACTAGGTCAACATACCTACTAGTTATGGAATTGGAATAGTTTGTCCTGGATTAAAGTCCCGTACTACCTATCGACTAACGAGTTAGAATATGGCCAGTGCTATGATCTGGTCCACCAAAATCATGGCTCTGATACCACTGTGATGCTCCCCGAATCCATACGAGGCTCCCATCGTATAAATACGGGAAATTCCCCTCCCATGGCGAATCCATCACCACGAAAAGGCCCTCTATCACCACTTGTGATGGCCAAGTGTCCGGGTGAAGGACACGGAGGTGTCATTCGTCCCACGCCTTCTATGGGAATCCTATATAGCGGAAGCGTACATACATGTTAGCACCTAGCAACAATACTAACAAATAATATACCACCACGAAGGGTGGCCCATCATCATCAACATAACTAACAACAGAATACTAACATAACAAAGGAAATACACCATAACTAAGGACTCTATCCCGGGCTCAGACTCCATGGGGGCGACTGACGGTCAGGGCCTCAAGATAATAGCAGAAGAACATGGCGTTGACTGGCATAAGACAATGGCTAGGGTACACTCCATCCGCCCCTCCTGTGCACACTTCTTTGCGGATAGTCAATCATGCTATGGCGTGCTTGTAGCCCTCCCGGAGGCGCAATCCCAAGGAATCACCCTACGGGACTACTCACAGGTTACATCTCCCCTGGTCCGATGAGGCGTCGAGGCGTCTCCCCCAGCATGACGGATCCCTGGGTGTGCTAGAGAACACGTGCCGCATCAGCGACCCCCGCATCCATACCTGACTTACTCCCCTAAATCTAAAGGCCGGCTCATCTGCCTGTTCGAGCCCAGGGCGTCCATATAGGCACATCCCTCCCACCCAAAGAGTGTCAGACCCATACCAGGCCCACACACAGTGACAGGTTATAAGCCTAGCACACTATAGGAGTCCTATAGCCGCGCTAGGCAAGACCCCACCCCCGATTCACCATCATACTCGTTATCTGGTGTTGAACCACATCATAGCATCCACAGCCAGGTTGGCTCTTGTGCACAGGCCGCATTTACTGGGGGTTTTAAAGGTTCTATCTAGGAACATCTCTACTTCTAGATGGCCTTTAGGTCTCTACCCCCCTTTTACCCATACAACACAGGAGGAACAGAAAGAAAGATATCCTAAAACATCCATCCATCCATAGCTTCGAATAGAACATAAAATAGAGATTAACCATACATCTATTCATACAAGGGTTAATCCTAGCTACCTTCGGAGCATACAAGGGTTAGTCCTATGACTATCTAGGAATCCAGGCTATCTACGTACTAACCGGGATCATAGCTAGATCCACTATCTCTCTGGTTCTCCATCCTTCTGGCTGGAGGGGTGGAACAACAGCTCCTCCTCCACCAACCTCCCCCAATTCGAATTGGGGCAAATGGGGGTATAAAACCCCAATTTGGGTCCCAAGTTAGCAACTCTCTCTTGCCCAATCGATTTGGGCCAGGTGGTAACTCTGGGTTGGCTAATATTAACTAATTTAATGTTTTAGCCCCTTTTAATATTAGGTTAAGCCCTAAATTCGAATTAGGGTTTTGGATTAGGTTTCCACCTTAATAATTAATTATTAACATAGCTAACCTTTGCTTATGAATAATTAATGTGCCATTAATTATTCATAGTGACGTGTCATGTATTTATACTCAAAAAGGCGTATAAATATGTGGAACGTCATATAATCCTCGTATTTATTGGTAAAACACTTGTTAATTATTTTTAGGGAAGAAAAGAGATCACCCTTCAGGGTACTCCCTATCCAACTTCGCCTAAATTAATAATGGCTATGCAAGGCAATCATTGTTTATGTACTAACGTTAATGAAAAATAGCTTGTTTACATCCTTGACTTCTCCCTAGATTTATTAGAATTAAATGCTACGAATAAAAGACAACAAACTCGAGAGTTTGCTCAACAAATATCAGGATATGTTTCTAGAGGAACTCCTGGAGGTAGTACTATTACCAGAAATCTCATATGATATAGAGGTGGAACCGGGAGCTAAGCTAGTGTCCATAGAAAGAATTCAGTATTAGATCATCATCCACAATTTCTTTCATACGAGCCTTTACTACAACGACGTCCCAAGTGGACGTTCTTTCGCTTGAGTGTAAAATTCTTAAAAGACACAAACTTCAAAGAAGTTTGCACGGGCATTTGGATAGTTGCCTTTAACTGATGTGAAGGGATGTGCAGAATAGTGGATGCACTTGCAACGGTTAAACGTTTTGCCAAATGATTGAGCCACAATCTGCAGCAGTAAATCATCCTTTACTGGATACTTTGTGCCAAGAGCTTCTTCTCCCTCGACAAGGAATGCTCCAGGGGGTTTATGATCGAGATATACTAGCATAGATTCAAGCTTTGGAGGAGGGACAAATCTAATATGCAAAGATTAGGGCAACTTTGCAGTAGTTTTGCGATGAAGAGACCATTACACATGATGTCGCATGATGTCAGCCATGTCTTCATTGTGCCGGCAAATCTCAAGCAACATCTGCACGGTCACTTTAGGCACTTTTTGTTGAGCCAGATCTGCTCTTTCAGTAAGCGAGATTTGGTTTTGTTTAGGATCTCTCCCATCATTTATGAAGAGCAACGCCTATCAGTAGAGGCAAGTATAACTCTGCTGATCAGAGCTCGGCAGTTTTTGCAGTTAAAAAGGACAAGTGCCCAGAGTTGGATGGTATACCAATTGTGTTATACCAATTGAGTCCTTTCAAGAATATTGAGAGTGGCTGGAGCTAGATGTATTTGATGTTTTTGCGACTTAAATTGATCTACTGCCTTGGATTGAATTTTGAATACAAGTGATATCTTGTTGATCTCCAAGATCAAAGTTCCAGAGACTATCTCAGATTGGCAACCATTCACTTTATTATTATCGGTATATAAAATATTTGCCAAGGCATTTGCAGAGAAGATAAAGGATATTTTGGTTGCGTCCATTTATACAACTCCATAAGGACTTCATTCGAGGAGACGCATTTTTAATAACGTAGTTGCTACATATGAGAAATCTATTGGGCACATCGGAAAAATCTTCATGTTGTATATCTTAAACTTATGTGAAGGCATATGACCCTATTAGGTGGGAGCAGTGTTGTACCGTACATAACATACCGTACCCGTACGTAACGTACTTTACGTACCATATCTCGTAATGTACTGTAACACTTTTAAACGTACAATTTTTTTTTTTAAGTACGTTAAAAAGATAGAGGTATCATATGCATAGCGTACGTACAATACATACATTACGTAAAGTACGTGATGTTCCTCTAATTTGTGCATAATATTTTTTTGTTTATATGATTTTAGTAGTTTTCTAAAAAAAAAAAATTCTAATAGTTGAACAACCTTTCTGGCTAGTTTTTGGAAGTTGTGTATCATTTATTGACTATAGCAGCAATTTATGCAAGTTAAATAAATAAACTTGGCATGCATTTACCGAATACATGTATTTGCTATAATCTACTGAATTATATCATAACCACGAAGACCAATAATCCATAGCTAACCGCTCAGCCAGCATTGGTATAAAAATTGAATAATTTCTCAAGTTCAACCTGTAAATATTAGTTATACTATTGAAGGTCGCACAATAAATTATCTTTAACTTCTAAACTATCCAAAATTTGATGCCGAATTATCCAAAATCAAATGGTTAAGATCATACACAATCTATAAGTTACTTAATTTCTCGAAATATCCTTCATGTAGCGGGTCATGTTAATGTAATTGTGTTCAATTCAGCTGATCATAGGATTGGCCTCTAACTTCCAATTCCAGTCGTATTACCTGGAATCATAATTATATAGAAATTCTAAATCAGATTTTGTACCTTACATTATAGAATTTATATCATTCTACAAGAAAAAATCAGAATAAAAAAATCAGCCTAAAGTGTCAAAGTATGCAATTTTTACTTTCAAGCAAAAAATTTCTTGAAGAGGCAAGCAAAACTGAACAACAAAAATCAGAATTTGGATTTTGACATCCTATAAGCTAAAATCAGAATTTTTACTACAATCTACAAGCAAAAATCAGAATTTTACATATCAAATGTAAACATATTACCAAGGAAATTATCTTTGTTGCTTTCGGCAGAACTTTCCTCCGAGGTTGAGCTCTCATTATCATCTGCCATCTCTTCATCCTCATACTCATCCTCCTCCAGCCCCTCAAGCTCCTCCACATAATCCTCTTCCTCATCCTCATCTTCCAGCCCTCCCTCTTCCTCTACCACTTCCATGGATCTTCCTCGCCTAGTTCCCCTTCTAGTTGATCCCTGGCCTTCCTCTTCCCTTATTACTTCCACCACACCCCTTTCTCGTCCCCTTCTGCTTCTAGTCGATACTCCTAGCTGCTCATCCTCTTCCTCTAATTCTCTTCCTCTTCCCCTTTTCCTTCGACCTCTTCTCCCCCTACATAATCTTGCAGCAACATATCTACTTGCGGCTACCATTCTGCTCTGACTCCTAGTGACCCCTTTCGTACTTGTGCTTTCTTCAAAAAACTTTCTAACTAACTCTTGCTCTCTTTCAGATAGCACTTCTGCAGGGGCAGGAGTAATGTTTGGTGGATCAGTCCTTGTCAACTTCTAAAGGATTCACCTGCATATTAAAAAGCACAATTAAAGACAAATATCAAAGATTGAAATGAAATTATGTAAATAATGGGACGAAGAACAATTAAGGATTAAAATATAAAAGGATTGAAGGACCTGTTTTGCTGATTTTCCCCTTGTCTCAAATTTGTGCATTGGTCTTAGATTTCTCTTATAAAAACTTGACGCTTCAATTGAGCAGGTTTCAGCTGGTTTCATTTTTTGTATGCGCAAGTCAATTCCTCTCACATGAATATAGTAGTGAAGTAATTAGATGAACACATGGACATATGGAAAAGATAGTTTTGCCTATGAAAGCATGTTGGCTATTAGTATCAGCACAAACTGCAACAAATAAACACAATCAAAGTAGCAATAATGTATCAATACTAGAAACAATAATATATCAAAATAAATCAACTAACTATCACTAACCTGTGATAGCACTCAAAGGGCCAACCTTTGCAACTCAGGTGTATGACCTCCGAAATGTTGGATAATGTATGACCTCTGAAATATTTACAATTCCATAAATTGGTTTAGCTATTCATTTCATCTGACCTATATTTCATTTGCCAGAGTACACACATGGCAAGAATATCTAAGGTGAAAAAAAAACACCAACATAATCAGTCTAGAATTCTACTAGCACTTTGAATAATATAACCTATGCTTAATTTGTAGCAAGTTGCAATTCTTACACTACAATCTACTAAGTCTAACTGTAAACATCAATTATTAACTTACCCTTCTATTATTTGCATTGAAACAAGTACTACCTTGTGATATATGGAAAATAGAGATCTTAAAAAGGCTGCGATATGAACATAAAGAAGCAAACAGAAAACCATGCGTGCATTGTTAGAATCGAAAGCTTTGAGTCTGGGAATTGAACCCAGAAAACAACCAAGTTCAATCTTCTCCCTTGACACCTCCTTAATATCCACAAAGGATGTACTTGCACAAATCGAATGGATGCCCACACAGAAAGCCACACAGAACTGGACTATTGCCAGATAGAAAATAACTCCTTTTTACTACACAGGATATAAAAAAGCAACCTATAACCCATTCTGGTCTGCTTCAGCACCAAGTCTGGCAGTTTACAGCAGATCCAAGTCCGGCTTCAATAATCCGACACCCGTCTTCAGCAAATCCGGCTCCAAGCTTGACGTCGGCCTGTTAAAAAAAAAAACCATGTTCTGTTCCTCTTTTTTCCCTATTACTTTTTCGTCTACTTTTCCCTCTTTTATTATTTTTTTCATGCAAAATTCATGTGTAAATGTTAACCAGGTGTAATATAGATCAATTGCCATCTGTTCAGATTTATCACTTAGGCATGTAGTTCCAACAATCTCCCCCCTATGCCTAAGTGGTAATGGTTCCAACCTCTTCTATTCCTAAATCATCAACAGACATCAAATTATCATGCCACTGAATAGTACGAGGCAGGATAGCCTCATGAGATGACATAACAGACTTCTCCCTCGCTGCCTTCTTCCAATTGACCTTTTGCCATGACTCTTTAGCGCACTGAAAGTTAGGACCATCAGCCATAACAACCTCAAAAGCATGAGAGGCAGAAGCAACAACGTGGAGAGTAGTAGGAACTATAGCTGCAACTGATGGTGCTAAGGGTGACACCATCGGAACTGTATGTAGAGCATCTTCCATAGCCGAGGAATGCAAAGCAACTGGCAAAGGTTGATCATGAATGAAGAAATAACAATGGGAGCTTGACCTGGGAAGAATGTTGAACAGATGCCTGAGATGCACGAGTACCTCGGTGAAAGCTAACAAAAGCCTGCTTATGAGGAAACAGACGGACTAATTCAGGACCATTCAGAATCTTAAGATCCAGCTTTTTATACCAAGGCCCGCTCTTCACAACTATACAATCTGGTAAAGGCGAGTCCATTGGCATAGAAACACAAATTCTTGGAGCATTCATGATGGAGTGTGAGATATGAACACCAAATCCCGTTGCAATTGCAACTAGAAATTGATTAGCCATTAGATCAGGAGGAAGATTAGGTAACGAGAACCAGCAAGGCATGTTTAATGCACGAACCATATCTGAAGTAAAGCCAGGAGAATAATACTGGTACTTATATATATTCCCCACCAAGTGGATCAATCCCTCTTAATACCAAAGAGTCCACTACATCACTACTTTCAAACATAATAAGAATAAAGCTTTTTGCCAACAACTTGATGGACTGAAAATGAGAAAATTGAAGGCGTTTCAAAAGCCGAGATAACCAAACACGGAATCGAGAAAAATCTAAATAGCCACCAGTAAAATACCCAAGAACTGCACAGGAAGATAAGTTCTCAGCATAAACACAAACCATTGCATTTAACACATTTAAATTAAAATCCCCCTTAAACCCCCTTTGGTTTGGGTATTCACACGGGGGGTTACGTAGGGCAGCGAGAGCCCCAAAAATATATTTACAATACATGTACAAAATTAACACCATTAAGTACATTCTCTCAAACCTTATAGTATTTTGCAAACCTTAATATACAGTATACAAAAACTTGTACATGCATACCCCACAAACGAGGATCGTTATGTACGGTCCAGATCTTAGAATAAAGGGCAAATATGCCCATCCGACAGCTCTCGTTGTCCGGAGTAACCCCCCGTGTGAATATGCACCCAAACCATAAGAACATAAGAACATAAGAACATAAGAACCCATGTCTATGGCTAAGATAAATTGAGCATACAGCAGACAGAAAAGAAGAATAAAGGGAGACAACAGTACCGCTACATGATTCTTTATCATTCTGACCTTATCAAATTAGCGGGCCTTAGCAGAAAAACGACCTCCTCCAATGAAACTCGATCAATGCAGACAATGATATGATCTATCTGTTGTATTCCCTGAAAATAATTTATTGAGCAAGACAAAGTTAGCCATTGCAGTCGTCGGCCAACTAACTAATACTGGGTGGATCAGAGATACTTGTATACCTAAGTTTGATGCTTTAAAAGATCGAAAATCACAGTTTGAAAGGTCAGAGATCGAAGTTTCGTAAGCGTCTGCTTCGACCATGGTTTAGGGCGTGAAAAAAATGAAAAAAAATAAAAAATAATATTATACAACTTATACATACGTACATATGTACGTAACGAACTGTATGGTATGCTACGTCTCCTAGAGGTAACAGACGCGTACTTATTAAAATTTGTCTTAGAATAATACATGATTAGGTAATGTATGTATGGTATGCATGAGTACGGTATGTTAGGTACAGAAAAGGTTCCGTGCACGTACGTAACCTACACTGGGTGGGAGTTTATGTGTTTGTATATGCTCAGCTCGGGATTTGGGCTACAATTCATATCAGATGTCATGAAGCTGCATGTTTCTGCTCAGGCTGTTATTCTTTTTCATAGCGAGTCATCATAGGTTTTCCCACATGGTCGTCGTATTCATTCGGGGATGCCTTTAGCACCACTCTTTTTCATAATTGTTGCAGAAATTTTGTTACAGTTATTTGTTATTGTGACAATGGAGGGGCTCCTTCAGGGTCTTTCTATGGATAATGGTATGCAAGAGGTTTCCAATGTATGTAAATGATACATTCCTCTTTCTAGTCACTTATGCTGAGAAACTTGAAGCCACAAGACTGCTCTTAGTTGCATTCTCATTGGTTTCTAGTGTGCTAGTGAGATAGCAAAAGTATATGGCCTTATGGACATCGATACTCCAATTCTGATATGTGTTCATGATTATTTATGAAAGCTTCTTGCTCATGGACATGCCAACAAGTTATTTAGAATTTTAGTATTTATGTTAGTGCAGGAGCAGTCTAGTAAGAAATTATCAAGGATTTGGAGAGACACTTGTTTTAGTGGTCAACTGCAAATTTATCTCTTGTTGGTCGCATTAGTAAGGTCCGCATCTCCAAAATTTATTTGGAGACTTCTGAATAGTGAAGATGGCTCTCTTGGTCGACGTATTGTCAAACAATCTCTTGGTCATTGTATCTTTCTATGCAAGAAGGCAGGCAAACTAGTTCTTCCTTGCGCTCTATATCACCCTCTTGAACCTTTTCCAAATGCTTCTTCCTTCCTACGCGCATTATCAGCGTGGGATGCAGTCATACATCTATTTTGACCATGTCCTTCTATCCATGCTCTACTAGATACTCGATAGTGTTGGGCATCATTGCCGCTAAACCTCTCAGCACATCCACTTGCTACATCAGTTCATCCCCTTATATAAAGATGATGGGCCATAGTAGGGATCGCCTCTATTCAAGCATGGTATGAAGGTGGTTTTCTCTTGTCATGGCCTGAATTTCAAGCAAAATTTCTACTCTCATATTAGGATGTAACTGTATGGGAGAAGGTAGTAGAGAACTTTCCTCTTATAGTGGAGGTTGGTATCATGGAAAGGGTGCCTTGGGGTTGTCACGAGGATATCTACAATGGCAAGCACTTTGTCAGCTCCATATATCATCTTCTCTTAGCACCACTACCTCTCCCACTGCCAAATGGATGGCAATTGCAAATCCCAAAATCCATGTGGGTTCATACATGGCATTGGCTGGAATAAGTTGTTCCATTTTAATTCTATACTTTGGTAGCCAGTTTTACGTGTAAATGCCTTGCGGCATCGCCATGATCTATCTCTGCAATATGCTTGCTTTGCCTTTTAGATGTTGAAATACTTGAGCATAGTCTCTTTTCTTGTCCAGAAATTCAACCAACATGTCCCAATTATAAGATTTATTTAACATTACATTGGATAGCCAATGTGTTCTCTTTGCATCCTATCCAGATGCATAAACCCAGATAGGCACATAAGGCATTTCATCTAGGGTCTGATTAGCTACTATGGTCAACTTGGGAGTGTCACAAGATCCACCTTTTCCAAAGCATTTCCGGCCTAAGATACTGATGGGTTATAAGTCTTCCTCTCTTGAGCAAGAAATGAGGGACCGTATTTATATACAATATCTTCAAATTAATTCTTATCATTAGTCTCTTATGCTGGAGTAAGTACATAATGCTTCAAGCTCATATTTCATGATCATTTTTTGTGCTTACATAGTTAGATGTGATATGAACATGTTTTAATGTATAATTTTTATCAATAAACTTTTTTTTTTCTGTCCTTAAAAGAAAAGAAAAAATAGCTTCTTTTTGTGTCAACATGTTGGACTCACTGGTTGTACCTTCAAGACCCTTTTCATTGCAACGTGAACTGCCAGCAAGTGTTGCTGGTAGCAATGTTGTTTGCATATGCATATTTCACCTCTGGGTACATATAGTATCTCATGTATGGTACCGTACGTATTATACCTTAAAGTTACCTTGCTAGATTGCTAATCTTTTTGTTATTGTACTTGACATATTGATCCAAAAAATACGTATAGTACATACATTGTCCATGGAGACCAATCGGCCTATGGGAGTCAAAAGAAGGGCTTAAAATATTTACACTCAAAATTAAAATTAGACAAAATAATTCATCATAGGCACTTTTTCCCTCTCTTTCTCTTTTCCTCTTCCGCTTGCCTAAATAGCTGCCAGCCATGCTCCTTAACTACAGGTTACGGTTACAAGTTATAGAAGGTTGTCGGTTTATAGGAGGCTCACGATTCGATGGTTTACGCCTGGATGAATGTATTATATCTGTTTCTTTGGGCTGAATATCCATCTTAAAACCATCATTCAATTAAATTGGGATTATGTCTATTCCAAAATCGCGTCGTATAAGCCTTTTATTGACCATTATATTGAATTAACCACACTTTTGTACTGTGTTCATGTTCGGGCTAGGAAGATGCATTTTATGTTGAAATGCAAAGGCATTCAAATATTCGATGCAAATGACCCATATTATGACGTAATGTTGGCAATAGAAAAGTAGAAAATTGCTTATTAATTGCATATTCACCTTTGACAACGAAATCTAAACATTGAAATTGTAGTCGAATAAATAACAGCAAGCAAGTTGCTACAAAACAGAGATTTTCGTGGTTCAAATCGCGCGTGGCGCGATTTTCTTGGCATAAATAACGCATTATAATAGAACATAAACTTAAAAACTAATCCGATTCATCGTCGACAAAGGCCGCAGCGGTCCCGAGATCCTTGTCGATCATGAACAAACCATGCTCGATTCCATATAAGATGGATTACAACATCAAAGGGATCGGGATAGAAGCGGACGGGATTCATAGCAAACGACATCAAGCCACCCACGAAGTTCTATTTTTTGCTCACAGCGCACTGGCAGAGGTCCGCATGGTTCATCTTGCGTAATAGAATGTGCCATAATAACAAGCGTATATGGAGATCAAGCCGATGGTTTGCCAATTTGATACATACCTATTTATACACACCTAAATTATTGATGGTATATACATACAAATTATTGCAAGTAGCAAACCATACACATAATATAAAAAAACAATACGCATACGTAACCAATAATGCTTGCTATAAGAACACAATATATATTCGAATGAGGTTGGTGTAAAGTATATTTCATATTCAAAACTTTTTGGAAAGTGTATTTCCTGTATACATATATATCAAAAAAGTTCCCTTTCTAGAACGATTTTCTCAAGGTCCCTGGCAATTTCCTGTCCCGATCAAGTTAAGGTATAGTGTTTGTATCTCTTCGACCGCTTTTCCTGAAGCTATTTCACCGCAAGACACTAACAAAAGCGAAGGTGAAGTCATCTTTGTCAAAATCTTGAGGATGATAGGGTGGCGGATTCAATGACCGTGACTAATTGAAGCAACACTTTAGAGCCGCCATCATCCACAATGATCATGCCTTCCTTATCCTCAACACCTATGGCATCCATCATGTTGCGCAAGCATTTCACAAATATCTTTTACCCGTCGGTTCTTTAGGGTTTGTGAATGAAGCACATTTGCTTTTATCCCGATGGACGCCCAATCTCTATTTAGCTCGCATTACTTTCAAAACATCCTCGTATATTTCTATGCTCCATAGATGACCAAATTGCAATAAATCCAAAACGTAATCAAGGCTCGGGTCCAACATCTCCTCCGATAAGGGCGCTGGTAAACATATTTGGTACGTGTCTCAAATGGTTGTTGGCAAGATACCATGACTTTTCGAACGTTGTTTTAGGTAACGCTCTACATAGCACACCATTCAAATCAAAGACCAAACTTTTGGGGAAGCCAAATCATTTCGTAAGGAGAACAATAACGTATGAGATAAAAAAGAAATGGAAAATCAAAACGCCAGCGCGATTTCATGAATGATGCATGTCAACATAATTTAAAAATATGATCTCTAGGAAACTCTAAATCGCGCCAGGCGCGATTTCTATATGCTTGTAGTTTGTAAAATGCATGGATATCAAAAAAAGGAACATTGTTACGATACCTTTCTTCTTCATTCCCCGTGTGTTGTCTTCTTCCGCATCCTTATTCGAAGTTGTCTCCCGTCCGATAGAAGCACCAACCACATCGCTTGATATCATGACAAGGTGAACTATGCTTGATAGTTCATTACTCTTTACGCTAACCTAGCTAGTGTTTTCAGATTTGGAGTCTTCTTCATCACCATTATTGTTATTATCATCATCCTTGTTATCTTCATCCTGTTCTATATTTTCAGGGCCAAGGATGTTCACAGGGATGTCGATAGGTACTTGGTGATCTGGCTGCTCTTCGATTTCATCCATGATGTTGTGGCCAACGAATAGCTTTCTCATATTCTCCGCTCCTTAAGCAAATCGCAGTATTTCGGCCTTAGAGCTAGAAGCTTTGTTTTTTTGCATCGCCGATTGGTCCCCTAGGTGCTTCCTCTAGTACTTTCTCAAAGAAGAGGTCCAAGAAATTTTTTGCAAGATCATCGGTGGACGACGCGCCGACATTTCCTTGCTAACTTCAAAGCTTCTCTACCGATGTAACCTCCAACGTGAAGTTCCCAAAGAAGTTGTTCCCAATGGACAAAATGCTTCAATGAGATAATCGGGAAAGGTCCATAGAGAACCCGCTCTTGTTTAGCTTACCCTTATGTGAAGTTAGGAGCTCATACTTAATGTGGCCCACAAGAATTGGGTCGCCCTCGTTTTCATCCTCTTCTTCCTCTTCTTCCTCTAACTCTTCCACGACCTTGCCCTTCCCTTGTCTTTCTTGCTCCGGATAGAAGACGCTTTTTATGTTCATCTAACCGGACAGCACCGCCATGCTAGTTTGTCTCCATCTGGTTTCCCCTTGAGCCTTTCATATTCCTTATCGTCCATCATGGCTATCATAATTATAAGCACATGAGAAATTTTACTTGTCGTTGTCAAGTCACAATCCCTCGCTTTTCATCTATGAGGATCGCATGTCGGATGACTTTCACGATTCTAAGTCATTTGCGTTGAGCGAGCATATGCATAGGACATGCCTGAGGAACATATAGTGACAATTGTGTAGTTCATCTCCGTGGTGAAACCATTGCATATGTTGAAGAACGTATTATAGTCATCAAGCGACCATCCGGGTGCCTCTCGGCTTATCAAGGACGAAGAGTGTGATATCATGGGGACCTGCACCCACCACGCAAGGCACACTTGAAACCGGTGGACACTTGATAAAAAAAGTGGATTCCGTCTCCTCGAGTTCACGCTTCACCATCGCGACTTTTCGCTTTCAAGTTCTGATGCAACTTTAGTGTGAATCCCAATCGATCTTGCAACGCTTCTTCAACCTGGCCGCTTGACAAAGTCCTTGGACCAAAAGACATACTTCTTCTCAAAGCCGTTGGAGACGTTATATTTTGCATGAGTCCTAACTCCGAAACCACCATTCTCCTATAAGCCTTTGTAATTCCTCACCAACCGCCTTCTTGAGCACTCTAATATTTTTCACCCTCGCATGATGCATCTTCAAAGGATTCCATAGCCTTTGTTGCTGAGGTTTTCTTTGTAAAGGATTTCTCTTCGATTAACCTATCCGTAATCGAGATGAGTTCTTGATCGCCCAATCCTTGGGCCTTCCTCATCTCTATATATGTATATCAAAAATTGA